>SKCR01026359.1:0-186071 GCA_019454045.1 Zanthoxylum bungeanum | reverse complement strand
AAACTTTACAGCCTTGCTGATCCCAACAATAACAAAACACCACATCATTTTCAGATTATAACAAGTATCAAGAGCGAAGATCAGTTTGCTGTTGGAAATATGTTTTGCAAAATTAGAAGAGTAGAAAAAAGGAACATATTGGTCAATGCACATTATCCAACATGGTATCAATAGGAGTAATATTCTGGAGTGCTCCAAACTCGAATATGCCATAAGCTTATCATATTTCGCACTAGTAACGCGATAATGTGGAAAAACAAAATTTCTTTCTAATGTTCTTGGACAACTCTTCAATTTCTTCAGGTTCATTCCTTCAACTCTCCTAATTATATTTCCTCATTTTCTTCAAGGGAAGCAGCAGTTTTGTAATACTAAAAGGTAAAAACTAATGCACCCCACAAAGTTAAAACATAAATGAAAAAACATGTGACTTGTTTTGGAGAAAGGGAGTAACAAGTACTTTCATACACTGACTTATTGTGAAACTAAGTTTTCAGTGTTAAATAGGATCAGTATCGTACATCTGTAATCTGGGTTCTTGCTGCATATAAACATAAAATATGAAAAACTGCCAAATCTAAAACTCAGAACCAATTGCAGTGCAGAAAGCAGAAACATCATCATCACCAATATCATATATGATAAAGCTCCCTAAAGTAGAGATTTAATGAATAGGTATAATGAATTGATATCATCCATATAGCAAGGCTTTTTAAAGTGAGTACAATGGCAGTACTTTTACCTTCCGATATCAGCTAAATGAGACGGTACAAAGAAGAGATAACCCAAAAAAAAGTAGTCACTAGGATACCTTCAAAAGCATCTTATATGCTTCTAACAAGCGATTGGCAGCTGGCCCAAACCCATGAAGTTGGGGCACCTCCATCATGTGGGTCCAGGGGCGAATTTCCTATAAAGCATGATAAAAATGCAATAAGAAATTATTACTCAAGGATAAATGAACTAATCGAAAACATGAAAAAGTTTTTCAATATTGAATTGCAGAGATTATCAACATTAAAGCATCAGTTTTATACTGTGCTGCTTAAAGTTTCAAATATTGGCAAACCATTAAGATAAAATTCTAAATTAAGCATCTACATGTCAGAGTCAAAATACATCATTCTAATTGCAGAAATCATCAAAAACAAAATAATATAAATTATAGGCCAAGAGTATTTTGCATTCCAAAGTTGCATTCAGCAAATAACTCATTTTCAATAACGAATTACTAATTTTGTCTGGTTGTTCATTGAAGAAATGCAATACAAGAGAATAAATTCTCTATTTCGCATTAAGTCTCAAAATCAATGTTTTTATTTTCTAATCATGAAATGAATTAGAAAAGTTTACACAAAAAAAATAAAAAATAAAAAATGGAGGGAACATCCACTTTACCACTCCACCACCAGAAGAATGATGCCATACGATGGTAATGGAAGTTTTTTTGTCGATGGTGGTGGCAATGGAAGTTCTTGTTTGATAGTGGTGGCAATGGGAAACCTTTATTCTCCTTGGTTTTTAACTGAACAATTGTTGAAATGAGTTTCCAATTACCAGCTATTGTTTTTCTATATCGAATACTGAATAGTGAATACTTGTTAACAGAACACATATTATATGTTAACCCAACCAACAGTAGGGGTGGGCATCGGATCGAATCGAATCGGATCCGATCCGATTTGATCGGATCGAATCCGATCCGATTATCAAATCCGATCGAATTGAGCTGGTCCGGTTCGACGGACCGCTCGATTTTTTTTTTTATTTAATATGCAAAACGACGTCGTTACATATTAAATAAAAAAAAAATCGAATTATTTTGGATCGGATTTTATCCGATCCGATCCGCTCGATTTTTTTGACTCAAAACCAGATTATGTGTACCGAATTCGGATCGGATCGGACCAATCCGATCCGAAATAATTCGAATCGGATCGAACCAATCCGATCCGAAATAGGATGATTTCAGATCGGATTGGTCCGATTCGATCCGATTCGAATTCGGATCGGATCGAGTTCGATAAGAGGATTCGGTCCGAACGAATCAAACATCTCACAGCATTTCGGATCGGACCGAATCCGATAATGCCTAGGGCTAACCAACAGCACAAATCATTCGAATATCTTCTCATCAATTTGATTCAATACATGATGATAATTCATTTTCTACTCTAAATTGACCAAAGATTACCAAATCTAACAGCTTCTCAACCAAAAATGAAGTTTCTTCAGCAAAATATATCAAAGATACTAGGCATCGAAACAGAACACGAATCAACCAAACAAATTCAGATTAATTGCAATAAAAGCATATTTTTAAAGATACTACGTGGAAAATCCTTCAATTTATCATGTTCAAGAAGTAATGAAATGTGAGGTAACAGAGTATCTCAAAGCAGATTAAATAAAGCTGATAAAGGGCACAACCTTTGTGTAAATTGTATTGAATGTTCTTGCTGTTTCTAGAAAAGATTCCAGATGTGCCCGCAATTGGGATTCCACCTCTGCATAGTCCTCATCTGGGTTGTAAGCATGCTGACAGAAAATATAACAGCAACATTTACATTCAAAAAATATTTTTTAAAAGCAAAAGAAAATTGGAAAATTCATATGGTTAATGACAGTATCAAAATTCTGGAAATATTCATTGGAACAGGAAAAAACGAATTTAGAAATAAACCAGTTGTGATTAAATGGTTAAATTTTAAGAATAAATCTAAAGGCTTCCAACTAAGTAGGTTAAAAATTGAACACATGGTGTGTGACTGTGTGAGTTTAACAAAGGTCGTATAATCGGGCTAAAGGAAATGGATATATGCATTTGGGATCTTATGCAATCGCAACATTCCTTTAAAACTTAAAGGTAAATTTTTTAGGACCGCCATGAGACCTGCAATGTTTTATGGAACAGAATATTAGGCAATAAGACATCAACACGCCCAAAAAATGAGGGTAGCTGAGATGAGAATGTTTAGATGGATGTGCGGGTGGACTAAGAAAGACAGAGTTAGAAATGAAGTAATTAGGAAGACATTGGGCGTAGCACCGATTGATGAGAAGATAAGAGAACAAAGGCTAAAATGATTTGAATATATCCAATATAGACCTTTAAGTGATCTAGTGAGAAAAGAAGAGCAAATGGCACTACCATATATCAAACGAGGAAGGGGAAAACCTAAGTTGATATAGACAAACCTAGGTTTTACAGAGCTTGATGATCAATAGTCTCGGATAGAGCACAATAACATCAAAAGATCCACGTAGCCGACCCCATCTAGTAGGAAAAGACTTTGTATGGTTTGGTTTGGTGCGAATGGTGTTGTCAATCTATAATAAGGATAAATTCTTTAAGAATTTTGGACACAGCACGGAAATTTGTCATGATAGGGATAAAAATCCAAACATCATTATGTATAAATAAAGAGAACATAAGCTAAAGGGATGTAAGATTTCAATAATTACGCAAAAATTTCGGTACTCGGAAATTCTAGAACAGCTTATGCATCAGTTTAGAGAACTATGAACACATTTTAGTAAAAGCCTAACCCCTCAGAACTAAAAGTCTCTGATTAATGAAGTATGTTAATTTCAAGCAAGCGAATCCACTGACTTGAAAATTCAATCACATTAATGAAGTATGTTATGCTTATCATGTATTAATGCGCACGCAGAAAAAGATTATTTCAGACACATAAAACACGTGAAGCTGGTCAGACTACAGCATAGAAACAGGAAAGATGAACAAAAAATGCTAAAAAATTTCAGAAGATACGTCTTAAGGAAGAGGAATAAACCTTAGATGCCAAATCAGAGACCTTCTGCTGAATATTCAAGAGTATCTTTGATTGTTCTGAAAGCTTTGTCTCCAGCTCAGAAACATCTGGTCTACAAATGAACTTTGAATCATGGAACAGAATGTCACCACATCCAGCAATAGAGGAAACTAAGAATTGGCACATAATTCCATATCTTGTTGTCTTTATTAAAGGCATGACTGTGTTTTTCTATTTTAAAACTCATTCACTCATTTTATGAAGGTATGAATCTTAAATTGAGGAGAAGCCTAAAATGGGAAGAAGATTTCTGCAGCCATATTATGAGCAGCTTCCACATCAATATTAAATCCTACATCAGCAACAGGAACTTTAGCAGTAGTTGAAACAGTGGCGCAGTGAACAAGGCTTCCCACACAGTAGACTTTAGGGAGGATTCAATATGTACGCAGCCTTACTCAGTAGTTGAAATAGTAAAATATAATAATGTTTCATTTCAACACCAATTAAATCTGAAAAAATCCTATTGTTCAGTAGGTTTTCATGAAGTGACTAACCTCAATATTCAAGTCACCACTATTTTACTCAGTAGCAATGCATTTACCAGTTAAATAAAAAATAAAAAAGAAATCTTGCCCAAAAATATCATAGCCCATGTACAAATTAATTTCTTTACTTTTCCTCCCATCGGACTACTACTTCAAGATGGCAAACTACCACAACATAAGCATGACCATGGACATGCAGATGTAATGAATAAGTTTTAAGTTTAAACAAATTATACCAGCACTGAGATGATTGGTCAATTGATAGAAAATTCAAGAATGCCTAAAAGAAAGTAGACATAAAAATCATGGTTGATATGAAAATGAATAATTAGTAGGCAAGGTATGCAATTTATGACCAGCGAGTTATATCTTTCCAGTTTCCAAGAAAGAAATGGTATTACAAAGAAAAGAAATAAAAGTTTGTGAATCCACGTAAACTTTTAGTGTTCACTTTAGTAATCATTGCTAATCACATGTACCATCAAATCTATGAATGAAATCTTATAAGGGCTTTATAAGTTAATTGGAAAAAGCTCTTGACACGAAAAAACTTATACCACAAGGGATGTGAGCAGAGGCGGTAAAACAAAATTCTTACAATGGATAAATGGATTGAATCTGCACATCAGCAGGGAACAACTTGCACTCTTCTGAGAAAATAAGAGCTTGTTTCTCGGCAATAGAATCTATTAGTTGTATGTCCTTCGCTACCTGCTCATCAATGCTGGAGAAGAATGAAACCAAATATTAGATATGCTATATAATAAATAAAAAAAGAGACAAAAAAACAGAGAAATAATTAACAGCAACATTTTACACACAATTGATTTAAATAGACAGTACAAAAAAATGACTACAATTAAAATAATTTACAACTGCCAAGTAATTAATGTCAAAGTATTTCAACCTCCAATCAGGATTGTCAGCATAGATGCTCGCCTCCACAAGATCAACAATAAGACGAAGCATTTCGGTTCGATCTTCATAGCTTCCACGCCCCTGAAATGTAAAAGCAGGCATAAACTAAAATTAAGTATTCTGAATTATCACAAACGATAATCAAGTACAATGGCACATAATTGATGCATTAATTCAAAATTTAATTGGCACTTCTTGGCCTCCCATAGAGCAAGAGTCCTAGACTGCAAAAAAAAAAAAAATGCAACACAGAACTAATAGGAAAACAAATATTGTAACATAAACACGCAGATTTAACTCATCCACATGAATTTGCATGAAATGTCATTAATCAAAGCTTGAAATATGAAATATGACAGATTCACTATCTAAACTGTCAAGATCGAAGGCATAATTCACAGTACCTTCCTTTAAATTCACAAAGCATAAAACTGTGACATTCAGGTAGGGAATGACTAAGGGTCAATAAATAACCAATAAATATGATCCAAAACAAAACCAACCCATTTCCATATCATTCTATCAGTGAAAGGAGACAAAAACAGAAACCGCGAATTATTTTTCACTTTAATCACCCCCTCTCTCAGACAATAAATTCCAGCTTTAAAAAAAAAAATGTTTTGCGATGTTCATGTACACCACCTTCAAGAATTGGTCGGAAGGAAAAAACACACACTCCAAATCAGCTTTCATATTTATCACTCTCTCTCTCTCTCAATAAAATCCAGATGCTACACAAACATGGTTTTGTGTTTGTTTATGTACAACACCTCCAAGAAATGGAAACTTTATATCAACTGTAGTCTAAACAAAAGAAAATTAATACTTTCGACAATGTAGAGAGTTCAATAAAGACTCTACTTTTCCAGTTTGCTGCTTATATTCTACTTTCCTCCCCAAGACAGCAATATTTCAAATTACCCATAACATCAAATTCCATACGTTGGCTAATGTTTAGAGCACATATTGTAGAATACAGATCATCTTTAAAATATATATATATATATATATATATATATATATATATATTATATATATATATATATATATATATATTTAAATCACATACATACAGGACAAAACAAAAATGAACATGAGCCACTTACTTGAATGGCTTCCGTGTCAATGGTAGTTGTAATACCAAGGAATTTCGCAATCTCCGCCAAATCTGCCAAATAAATGCCATCATTCCAAAAATTCCGAACATAAGAATAATTGAAAACGTAACATAAATATAAAATTAAACTCACATTGTATACGAGCCGTCTCTTCATCACGATCCATAGCATCGCCATGTAAATTCTGTTGCGAGAATGGCGATTTATCTCCCAATAACCTAAAATTCAAATTCATATCATAAATAGACGCCAAGTAAAGTAATTAACGGAAATCAAACAGCCTAGACGAAGTCAATTATACTTGAAGAAGAGCCATTCGAGAAGAGAGTAACGCTCCATGCCGGCGAAGAGCAGTGACTGAGCTGGCGCATTGGCCCTTGGGTAATTTAGCATCCCTAATTTTCTCTGTATCTCTTCCATTTGTTTTGCTGCCATTGGCGATGATGATCTCCGAATCTGTGAAATTTTTTGAATTAATTTCTCTCTGGATTTTTTTTGAAAATTTTCAGAGCTCAATTAAATTTGTTCCAGATGTTTGGCAATCCGGATTAATGTAACCCCAATTGGTAATATGTTTATTCTTGTTGGCTCAGTATTTGATTATTTTCAATCTCATTCTCAAATAATCAGATTTTATATTGATTTATAAAATTACCATTTTATAGACTTTTGAAAATTTGATTAGAGTATCTCCTATATGGTTTATTTATTTATTAAAAATTGACACATCATACTGTTACCTGACATAAAATATTAATATATTTATTTTTATAAATATATTTTAAATTCATTTAACTAATGGATGATAATTTTTAAAAAAGAATAAGTAGATAATATTTAATTAATGAGTTGGCAGTTTTAATTTGCATAATGACATCTTTTCTTAATTTTAAATTTACATAGACAAAGATATGATGTATTATAAGAGAGAAAAAAATTATTTCACTTCCTACGTTTAAAGTAAAATATGAATCTTCTGGTCCCTTGAAGATACTCTTAATTAAGAATCATATAATTTATTAAGTATAGTAGCAAAAATATCATTTTTTAATATTTTAAAAAAAATCATATATTATAAAAATCGTATTATTAAGATAAACAATCAACAGGTATAATATCAAAAATACCATTTGATTGCCACGTGTGGCCAACTGTTGAACGATGTTGACCAACTTTGACCGACAATTAATCATAATATTTTAAATAATTTAATTTATTATGCAAAATAAAATAAAATGCAATAAATTAAAACAAAAATAAATTAGGTGGGAGAGCCGACCATAAAATAAATGAAAATGAAAATACAACTAATAATAAATAATAATATAAATTAGGCAGTATAGCCGTCCATAATTTAAACATTTAAGCAGAAGTAGATTATGAAATTTAAATAATTGAAATAAAAGAAAAAATATGATAAAATGAATACCTTAATATCTATTGAGACACAACGGGATCTAAATCTTAGGGTAGAGAGTTTAAGTTATGCCCTTACTATTGAGAATACAAGAAATTTACAAGCAAAGCCTTACAATTTTTGACAAAATATAATAGTGTCCATCGTTATTGAATATCTCTTAAAATATTACTTTTACAGTTCCATAATTAAGAGTGGCAAAAAAGTCCGAGTCTAGGCCCGGTCCGTCTGGGATAAAAAAAATCTGGGTCGGGTTTTAAAATAAGAAGTCTGGCTCGGGTCCAGGCTTTAGTCGGGTTTAGTCTGGTCCGGCCCGGGCTTAAAATATATATATATATATATATATATATATATATATATATATATATATATATATATATATATTTATATAAAAAAATCGGGTCGGGTAAAGCCCGAACCTGAGAAAGACCGGGTCGGCTCAGTAACAGCTCATGCCGGATTTTTCCCGGACCCAGACCTAAAAACTACTTCTATCAAAGCCCGGCCCGAGCCCGACCCATTGCCATGCTTATCCATAAATGAGTTTTTGCAAAATAATTAAAGATTACTGGAAGGGAGAATGCCCATAGTCATTTACTCTTTATTGTTTTAATAATACCCCAAGACTCTCCTAAGTTAAAAAGTCAAAAAAAATATATTCTAATTTTATAAATTTGTTGACATATTTGCCCTAACCTAAATAATTAATAATTTTACATTATTATTAACTCTTTAAATTAATTAAAAATATATAAAAATATTATAAAATATAATATTTCAATATAGAATTATTATAAAATCTAATATTTTTATTATTTTTAAATTTAATTATCTTAAATAAACGTATTCCGAATATAGTTAAGTGTAGTTATATTTTAACTACTTCCATATTTAGTTTCATATTGTAGTATAATAAATAAAAATAAATAAAACTAGGAATTTATATTATTAATATAGATTAATAAATTGACAATCCAAAGAATAATTTAACAAAATTAAAAAATACCACTAAAAATAATAATTAAAAAAGAGAGGGATTAAGATATTGTGTGTGTGACACTATAAAATCGATTGCGGAAATGGAATTAAATTGACACATCTCGTTTATTTTATATAATTTTTTAATTATATTTTTAAGATAATTAAAAAAATATTATTATTAAATTATTATTTTTAATTATCTTAAAATTATTAAATTATTATTTTTAAAAAAATTAATTATCTTAAAAAATATTATATTTAGAAAAAAAATAATAATATTATAAAATCGCGGCATAAAGTTATGTCATAAAGAAACATGAAAAGTAATCATGTTTTTCTTATAAGTTTCTTTTTCCTAAAACATGCAAACTAATTGGGATGTTTCTCAAAATAATTTTTTTAGCATAATTTGAAAGCTAGTTTGTATCTGAAATTTTAAAAAATAATAATTATCATTTACTTTTATATAATATTTTTATATTGAAATATTATATTTTATAATAATTTTCATATATATTTTAATTAATTTAAAGAGTTAATATAGACGCAAAATTCTTAATTATTTGTAAAAGGGAAATATGTAGAAAATTTTATAAAACAAGAATATTCTTTTGACTTTTTGACTTAGAAAGAGTTTGGGGTAATGGGCATTCTCCCAAACTCGAATATTACCTTTGTAGTTACATAATTGAGCTTTTACAAATAATTGAAGAAACATGACTCCAACTACATCTGGGATAATAGTATTTTCAAAAAACAAAATCCTTCATGTGTTTAAAACATTTAAATAGGGTGAATATGCTCCATCAGCATTTTCAAAACAATTAGGAAATGTTGATAGAAGAGTTACAAAACAGCACCTCATGATGTCTATTTTACCTTCTTCCTGCTATTCCTAATGTGATTCATCGACCCAATTATAAGTCAAATCCTCCACAGCAATATACAAATCACAAATCACAACTTATGACGACACCGAAAATAGGATATCTGTGCGGGCCAAATTTAGATCCAAGGATAAAACCATCATTTAACTTCCGGACCAATGATATTGAAGGCCCATTCGTAAGATAATGTTGGCTCAAGTGATCTTACAAGTTCATACCTAAGAAAAAGCCTTACTAAGGTGACCTCTTGGCTTGTCAGCTACCCAAACCTAAAACGCCTAAATCAAGGTTAGTAACTCCCCCCACGTGGATAGTCGTTTTAGAAACCCAACAGACGAGCAATTAATGGAGGAAATAAAGCTGACCTTGAAGAAGATTATAAAAGGAAGAGATGATTCAATGTTGAGAGAGAGGTTTTTTGGATTAGCGCTCATACTTGAGCTCTCAAAGCATTTCATCCCCGAAACACCAACTCACCGCCCTCACGGCAATCAATGGAGGTCAAGGTAACCCTGAACCTTGTTCTTCCTTATTTTTCGCTCGTCTTCACTATTGACTTAAGCGTCGGAGTGCCTACGGCACCCACCACACCGGTGGGTAGTAACTCCCCGCTCACTCTACCTTTGTCTTGCAGGATCGCTAGTGCCTCATTCCTACGAATTCTTGATTATGGACCTCGTGGGAAATCCAGCGTCCACAATTTGGCACCCACCATGGGGCCTTAGCGATTTATAGCAAACAAAGATCTCTCAGTCTACGATCCCTTCAACACGGCTACTTATGGCTTCTGGCAGTGAGCGGACAGCAGATCATGTGGCCACGCAGTTGGCCATACTCCAAGAACGATTACATGTCTTAGAAGAAGAGAACCTAGCCATGCGAAGCTCCAACACAACTCTCCAGAAGTAATTGGAGCAAATCTCTTTAACTTCCCAACAACGTGATACTCCAAACCATCCCAGCAATCCTACAATCACAACCAATCTTTTGGGAGCATTCAACAATGTGACAAGGGACAATCCGCCATCAGACAACCATCCACCAAGTCAAGAAAGAAATCAACATATCTCCCCAATCGACCAACCACGGCGAGTTGACTCCACCATGCGCAAGGAAATGCAAGAGTTCAAAGATGCAATTCTCTCCAGCCTACCTGCTGTCAGACTACCAGTGAGAAAAAGTCGAGCCAGCACGATCTCAGATACTCCCTTTTTGGGATCCATTATAAATACAAAATTATATCTACAGGTCTGGCTTCACACAACAGGGAAGCTGGAATGTGTAGATGGTTTGGAGAAATATTGGCAGGCCCAGCCCTCACTTGGTTCATCGATCTACCATACCGATCCATTGGGTCATACCAACAGCTAGAAGACAAGTTTGTGGAGCACTTTTCAAGCTCTTGTAAGCTCGAGAAAACTACAGACAACCTCAATACAATCCAGCAATGAAAATGAGAATTCTTGCGAAGCTACGTGGCCATTTTCAACAAAGAAAGAATATCCATTTCGGATCTCCATCAGCCTACCGCAGTTGAAGCCTTTAGGAATGGTCTACTCGTAAATAGTAGGCTTTATAAGAAGCTGGCCAAATTTCGATGCTACACTATGGATCAAGCCATGGCTCGAGCCCAAATCGAGATAAGGTGGGAGGAGGATAAGAGGAATAAGAAGAGAGAAAGTTATACCAGCCATCACAATGAGAGAAGCTCGAATCCTCTCAAGCGACATAAAAAATGATGTGCTAGTAATACATCCCGATAAGATATCATTTGATGTAATTAACCATAAAAAAGGCCAGAGGCCACCCATTGTCGCCTTGGGTACATCATAGCTTCCCAAAGAAGTATTCATTGGTTACTTTAGAAAAAATTATTCTTCTCAAAACTCCAACTTATGAAGAAACTCATTTGCTCCAATCGACCTATATTGACCAACACCTGGATGTTAGGGTTGGTGCTCGGAGTGCCAATCCAGATCGTATTTATGTCCGATTCATAAATACGAATAATTTTATTTTCCATAATATTACTAATTTAAATGGTAGTCATTTTGTCTTTTATACACTTATTCGATCTAACCATAGATCTAAGATTGTTCGTATCTTACTACGATCAAGTTTTGAACTTGATCAGGCTTTCGTTATGAATTGTTCATAAAATGTGCAAATTATTTGCACAGCAAAAGCAAGGTGAGCTTATAAAGGTTTGACATTTACAGTATGACAGTGAGAAAAGTTATACTCAGTAGTCTATTGTAGATTATGAGAATACTTGTCTCTAGTCGCACTAATTGAACAGTTAAAGGTCTGTTGGTTAATGTTAATATTAAACAATGTATTTTGGCTAAAGAATGCAAAATGGCGTTCTTGAATGATTTCTTCGAATGAGAGATCCGTCGTGATTTCTTTGTTTGAAGAATTCATTCTAGAATGGCCCTAGAGTTTGTATTATGCTAAGATCACAGTTTGATATACCGGCTTATAGAGCTTATTATAGACTCAGATAAGCTTTCCGAAAATTCGTGTTCTCTGATTTTGATATCAGTCAGATTATCTGGTTTTATCGAAACATAGAGAATACATATTTGTCAGTAGGGTCAGTGGGAGTGTACAAATTTCTTTCTAGTATTATATATCATAAGTCTTATTTTCTCCGTGGAAGTAGTGGGAGTAGTCTCTGTTATATTTGATATAAAGTTTCATATATGATATAAAACTTAAAGACTTGTGAAATACTCCAATTAGTCGTGTATTAGATATGATCTAATAAATGACGCGGTAAGACTATCTGTATGACAGTTAGTATAACTGTTTGACAATTAGTGTCTTTTATGTATATAGTATTCATCTTTCATAAAGGATGATTCCTTTGTCGAAAGAAAGATTGATTAGAATATCTAGTCAATATCATGCATCATAGGATGATGGCGTAATGAATATTATATTATGTGCGATTAAAGATATCAATTTAATCGTAATTGTTACGAGTTATTTTGATATGATGCAGACCATATGATGGGTCTTGAAACATGTTCATTGTGATCTTTGAGATATTAAGAACGAGTTTCTAATTCTTGGAGAATTTAGTCTGCAACCATAAGGTCAGATTATTTTTGATCATAATTATGACATTAGATGGTCTATGTCATATAAAGTCAGAAAAGATTCAGTGGGAGTGTCACTGTCGATTCTACTAAACTAGTGGAATCAGTTGCAACTTATGAAGTTGCATAGTGACCCTATAGATTAGAAGTTTTCATATTAGTATAGTGTTTGCGGTTGTCTTATAGTATTTGGATTTGATCTCTGAATACATAGACAACTCAGTAGCTATAACACAATACTGATATAGCGTCTGAGTCATGTTGATGTGGAATTTGGATTCTACAAAATATGAATGATGCTGGCTAAGGGAAACAGTTGGGTTTGTTGGAAAGACTCGATTTGTTAAGCGGGCTTACTAGTTGTTCCCTACCTTTTGAGTGCAAGTTGAGCTCTTAAGGGCCATGAGTATGCGATACACATTAAGATGTGTATAGGATACCGTGGATTGGCACTTGAGCAAGTGGGAGAAATTGTTAGGGTTGGTGCTCGGATTGCCAATCCGGATCGTATTTATGTCCGATTCATAAATACGAACAATTCTATTTTCCATAATATTACTAATTTAAATGGTAGTCCTTTTGTCTTTTATACACTTATTCGATTTAATTACGATTAGATATCTGATTATGATTAGATCGAAACTAAATCTGGTTTAATGATACATGTATATTAGACAAAGACCCTAGGATTTACAATGTAGTGCGCAGTTACAACGTAGTTTGTAATTGACATTGGGAAGCGCACTATAAGATGTATATCCTTAAATAAAGTTCCTGGTCAAGATTTACTAACACGGGTCGGTTAATGAAATCCGCAGAGACCAGTACATGTCGTATATCGTGACTTGGTCCGATGGTTTATCCCAATGAACCATGAGTCTCAGAAGACTCGTATAGACATGTAGGTGTTTATTTGATAGACACTGAACGACTCACTGAAGATTTCCTAATAGATGGTACACCAACGTCAATAGGAATCTTCTCGAGTTGAGCGAGCATAATGGTCCTCTGACTTGAGATACCGAAGTGGGATATATGAGTTATCCTCCACACTTTGATGGCAGTCACGTCACCGATCTATTCATGATCAGACCTCCGCCTGTTCATTGGGTGTGGACTGATGCTCATGATATACAGTGTGTATCAAGATAGGATCCGTCAGTCCTTTGTACAGGGCATAGACATCCTCACGTGTTTGCGATCTAGTAAATCCATGGCCATGGTATAACTTCAGAAATCAGTTCCGAGTGTTATTTTAGAGATCGTAAATTGTAAGTCGATTATATTATACCGAACGGATTTGATGTTCTCATCTATATCCCAGGTATAATATGGATAGCCTGTGACAGATGGATTATACGTATGCAATGACCTCGGCTTGCATAGTTTAGCGAGATTGTCTATGGTCGTCATAATCCATGAGTGGGTGGATTATGGACACAAAATTGGATTTCATGATGGATAAACCTAAACTTCGAGAGTCCCACAATATGAAGTGTACTCGTTGAGCACTTGGGCAACGCGATATGAATAATACAGATTATTCATAATACTTCATCGAATTAAGTGAGTTAATTTGGATCGTTTAATCGGTTAAACGATAACACATGCATTAGGGGATTTTGTCTGATCGTAATTACTGTGTATGTGTATTTGATACATAATACGATTAGATACAAATTAATTATTCGTCAAATGACATTTTGACACATGCCATAAATATATGTATTTGTTATTTATTGTAAATAAAAATACATATATAATAATAATTATATTAATTGATTAATTGAATATTTAATTGTTAAATATTTAAATGATTAATTAATTAAACTTTTTCATAAATGTTATGAAATTTGTCCAATTATTATTTGAACACATGACATGAATTTATTAAGCTAAATGTGTGACAATTTGATTGGCCACTTAAAAGCTTATTATTAATTTAATTTGATTAAATTTACAAAATCCCCATTTTACCCTCAAAAAGTCGGTCAACAAGGAAATAAAAGAGAACAAAGTTTTCTTCATCCTTATCATTTCTTCCATGCCCGAAAATGAGAGAAGGAAAAGCCCTAGGGTTTGTTTCATCAAAACCATGAAGAAAATAAGGAAAATCAAGAAAAAAGTTTGGGATTCCAAGTGATTAAAAGGTAATCTACTTAACCCTAAGCTTAGAAATTTGATTTCTTATTTCTTGATGATTTAGAAAGGTTCCAGGGTTCCTTCAAATCTGAAAAATTAGGGCTTTTTGTTGTGGATGATGGATTGGAAGTTATATTGCATGTGTGAAGTAGATTTGGGTGAAATTAGTGTAATTTGTATCCAAATTGATCAATTATTGATGAGTTGCTATTCTAGAGTGTTATGACCACTCTTGTGACACCTATAATTATTCTTGGGTTGTTCATATGTGGTGACTTTGGTTGGTGTTATGATTAATTAGATTAATCTTGAAAATTTGGATTTAAAGCATGAAAATTAGAATTTTTGGTTTCTGGATCAGATTCTGTAAAAATGGAAATTTTGTGATGAATTTGATGTCATATGAATGTAATGAATGTGTTTTGGGAGTTGGAACAATTGTCGGAAAGTGTTTCGGAGTTGAAATAAGCGAAAACGGCAAAAAACGACGTTACCGGGTGACTTTTGAGCCAACCGGGTGACGGCTGTCCAAACAGTGAGTTAGTCACTGTTCGGGCAGCCCATGTACTGACATGACACTATTGGGGCTGACCTGGGCAGTCCCCATAAGTGTCGGGTAGTCGGTTCGGTCAAAAACGCGAAGTTTGGGGAAAAACATTTTTCGTAAAAGTTTCGCGAAGTTTCTATTGGATTTATGTCGTTATTTGATATCGAATAAATAGGTTTAGGTGAAAAATGAATAAATTATTCATATCAGATATTGAATATTTTATTCGGTAATTTGAAAAAGTTTTAAATTATGATTTCTCTCGAACCGCGCTTCCGCCGCCCCCATCGCCCAAAACCCCAAGAAAAATGATATCAAAGCGGGTCTGATGCTTCATCCATTACATTAATAATGCATGATATATGATATGTAGTCCAATTTTAACATTCGCACATGCATGTAATCTATATATGTTTCTTAACTTTTCGGTTCTACGCTAACGAAAAACGTAAGGGAAATTTAATCGTTAAATTAAGTTAGGTTTTCTATATGTAGAATTGAATTGTTTAGAAAATGATTTAGATTAAAAATTCTGCATTTGATGTAGAGTATAGCTTCCTGAGGAAAATCCTCGTTTAAATAAGGCTGTAAAGTAACGTGTATTGGATACATGTTTCTTGATCCGTCTTGTCAGTACGGTTTATGTGTATCTTTCTATAACTACATCCGAGATCGTGCCAAAGCTGTGAGGGTGTAGGTTATAGAATTATTATCCATACCGGTTGTATATTGATACTGGACAAATTCAAGTGAAAATGGAAATCCTGAACGTGCCAAAGCTGTCAGGACTACATCGGTAGCTTAATTTTGTCATTGACAAGTGAAGCCTTGATACGCCTCCTTGTGAACGTGCCAAAGTTGTCATAACGAGAAACGGTCAGGATCAAAATTAGGAGTCACCGGTGAGTGATTGACAATGAGTTGTCTACCTATTCTCCGTTGAGGATTACGGTATTACGAAAAGTAGTGGGAAACACTGATGGGTTAAAAATCCATAATTCATGCAGTGTATAATTTTTTGGAATTTACTGCTTCGTTTTCTTTTTATTCTATATTGTTTATAGAATTGTACTTCTAGTCCACTGCATGTTTATTACTTGAATAAGTTTTCTGACTTTACTTATGGTTGCGTAGTTCTAGAATAGGTTCTAGAAAGACAGTAGACTTAGATATTATTAGATTAGTTTAAAACCATCGGGAACTGTTGTTCCGATTTTCTTGAAAAATCAAGATGGTTTGTGACTTAGTTATTAAATCTCGATTAGGTAATCTAAAAGGATATCTATTTTTGGATATAGTTATCTAGTAAGAATAGTTTCTTATGCGGTAAGAATTGACATGAATCAGTTCATGTCTCGAGATTATTGACTGGCATTAAGAAAACCACATTAGTATTTGTTTGTCTTATAATGACGTTTCTTGGCTTTAGCGACTTTTAGAAGTCACGTGTCTGACACAGTCTGCTGATCAATAATTTACAATTATTGTGAATAATTGAACGCAAGTTATAAAGCTTAAGAAATGAGATGTGTATAGTTGTGTATATAGAATATTGATTCTCACAATACGACAACTGTAGGTATTGGATATCGGATCTCCCGTCTAGTTATTTAAAATAATGTTTAATAATTGTTTTGATATTTGATATCAGAACTTGTGACTATTGGATAGTTACTTGTTCTTTATAAACAGTTGTTACATATTTTAATATGACTAATAGTGTCATTAATGAAAAGATAACTGAGAACCATGTGTGGGAACACAGAAACTGGGTGACGTATGCTGTCCCGGGCTCGTGGCCCGGTCGGGAGTACGTAGTAGCCACGTGGACTAAACCGGAGAATAATGGAGTCGCCACCTGGTGTGAACCAGGAAAATGAGATTTAAGGCCGCACTCACCCCTCGCAAGGGAATACCTCAAACCGTTGGGTTCGGAATGGTCTCTTACTTATGTCACTTGTAATGAAAGGATTTATGTAATAATTTAATCAAGTTTAAGTAACACTTATTTCCAAGAGTATCATGCTTCTAAATTCACATGCATACATCAACAAGTTCATCTAAATTTACATGTAACACATATCCGAATTTGCATACAGCCTATTAGCATGTAATCTATGTCTCAATTTGCATACATAAAGATTAACATACGGCAAGCATACAAGTTAATAAACACATTACACTCATACATGTGGGGAATACAGATGAACGACACTTACACAATCTTGCATAATGCATAGAAACAATCAGGTTATCATATGAAGGAATAGCTACTAGGGACAATTATGTATGAAATCTGATGAAAATAACTCAGTTCAGTGGGTGCGCATTCGCGTAGCGTTCGATAACGCGTTCGAACGGTAAACAGAAGGTTCACGTTCGTATAGCGTTCGAGAACGCGTTCGAACGGAGCCAGACCTGATGCATGAAACACTAAGAAGATGCGTGCGCGTTCGCGTAGCGTTTGATAACGCGTTCGAACGGTAAACAGAAGGTTCACGTTCGTATAGCGTTCGAGAACGCGTTCGAACAGAACCAGACATGATGCATGATGAAACTAAGAAAATGTGTGTGCGTTCGCGTAGCGTTCGAGAACGCGTTCGAACGGTAAACAGAAGGTTCGCGTTCGTGTGGTGTTCGAGAACACGTTCGAACGAAACCAGACCTGATGCATGCAACACATTCATAGGCAAACAAATCCACAATGTGGGACCTCACGTATCCGATTGAACTCATCTCACATCCAATCGAATATACACCAACCGGCGCGGCAAAGCATCGTGGTAAAGGATTTTAACACCTCTAAATAGGGGACCTTTAATCCGACTTACTGAGCCCATGCACTCGATCGTATCATGCATACAAAGAATAAAGAAACAATAATATCAAACTTAGTGTACCCGATTGAACGTATCTTGCATTCAACCGAACATACATCAACCGGCGCGGCGAAGCATCGTGGTAAAAGATTTTAACCCCTCTAATTAGGGGACCTTTAATCCGACTTACTAAGCCCATGCGCTCGATTGAATCATGCATACAAAGAATAAAGAAACAATAATACCAAACTTAGTATGCCCGATTAAACGTATCCTGCATTCAACCGAACACACAACAACCGGCGCGGCAAAGTATCGTGGTAAAGGGTTTTAACCCCTTCAAATATGGGACCTTTCATCGCACTTACTAAGCCCATGCGCTCGATTGAATCATGCATAAATAAGCAATATGCAGAATTCAAGTGACGAAAAATAAATAAATCAAAGCAACACAACACAAAAGAGGGTGTCGTTTACTCAAGCGGTACGTGGAGTTTTATCCCGAGTACAGATCATACTACCGTCCATTAGGAATCGGCTATGAAATTTATGTCTGGGTTTCCATCCGATATACCGCGAGAGTTGACACATCTCTCATTTTATTCCAAAGCCACAACATACAACATCTCATAATTCATGCATATTTATCTACTCAAGGGCCACAACATGCATTTCAACATAACAATCATACAAGCAATACTCAATAAATAATACAAATAAAACAGAAAACGAGTGTGGAAAATACCCTCAGGTCTAACCTTTTTGCCAACTTTCAGGCTTGCGTTTCACGGACGTCGAAAGCTTAAGGCTCCTCAACTTCTCCGGTTCACTGGTTTAGCGTCCTAGCTCACTGTTTTGCTGTTTTGCTCGATGTTCGGCCTCTGCTTTGCTGCTCACTGTTCAGGTCACTTGTTTTGACGTTTCAACAGACTCCGAGTGTTTTGTGTGGGTTTTTAGTGTAGTCTTGTGTGATTATTTTAAGGATTATGAATGCAGTTTTTATGTTACTGTTTTGAGGATTTTAGGGACTGTTTTAAGAGGATTTGGCTGCTGTTTTGAGGGTGTATTTTCGGTGATGTGTGGGGAGTTTATGGAGGTGGTTTTCAGTGGTGGTTAGGGGCTGTACTGGTGGTTGTAATGGCTGTTAAAATTCGGCAATGGAGGGGATGGAGGATAGTGGTATTCTCGGCCAAAGAAGGAGAGATGAAGAGAAGAGTTTTGTTTTTGCTTCTTGCTATTGCCGTGAGTGGCTAGGGTTCTTGGTGTTGTGATTTTCGTGTAAGTCTTGTGTATGAGCTAGGGGAGTGCATGTCTTGGTTAGAGGTTGTTTATATAGAGAAAGGTTAGGGCTACTCCTTGTCTCACAAGGAAGGGATTTTGGCATTAAAAGGAGGATTTGATTTGGTATTCAACAAGGAAAGGATTAGATTTAGGGGGGACAAATCTTGGCTAGATTAGGAATACAAAATATTTAATTTGTTATGATTGATTTTAATTAGGCATGATATTTGTTAAGTTTGGTATATAATATATTTGATTTATCTTTATTAGGCATGCAATTTCTTTAATTTGTGTAAGTATTTTTATTATTTTGGTAGCTGATTATTTAGATTTTATTTGTTTTATTTAATTTGGTATATGACTTAATTAATTATTTTATTTAATTACATTATCTAATTAATATTTAATTTAATTTCCCATGTGTTTTAAATGTGTTTTATTAATTGGGATGTGTTTTATGGGCTTTGGTGGGCTAATTGGGCTGGGGTGCGAGGCTAGCAGCAAAACCAGAAATACCGACGTCGTTCCAACGCCCATTCGAACGTTACACGAACGCCCGCAATCTGCTTGACGTTCGAACGAAGTAACGAACGTAGCACTAACAAAGATAGTGAACTTGCGAAATGAATCTGATGACGTACTTATTCTGAATTTCCCCTTCCGACCTCCGTTTCCCGCAATATCCTTAGCTAAAAAAGGTAGTGCCTCCAACTGAGACTCATCATCAGGTTTCACATGCGAAAATGCAATGCCTACAGTCGCCCCCACTTTGATGGAACTTGTGCAGTGTGTGACTTTGAACAATCCTATCAAAGTTATGCAATGCATTTTCACTTACCTGACTCGGCTGCTGCCTCGAGCTGAGTTGGTGCTGCAGTGGACCTTGATCCTGGGACGCATCCCAATAACTGCAACCGACAACGGGGGCCTCGACCCTGGGCACCTCGACCCGGAACTACAACTGACAACGGGGGCACCTCGACCCAACACCGCTGACAATAGGGGCCTTGCCCTCGAACTAATGATGTAGTGGGCACCTCGACCCTGGGCACCTCGACCCGGAACTACAATTGACAACGGGGGCACCTCGACCCTGGGCACCTCGACCCAACACCGCTGACAATAGGGGCCTCGCCCTCGAACTGATGATGTAGTGGGCACCTCGACCCGGAACTACAACTGACAGCGGGGGCCTCGCCCTCAAGCTGATATGGGCCTCGCCCCCAAGCTGATATGGGCCTCGCCCTTGGGACTCATCCGAAAAACTGAAATTGCGCTGACGCTGCTCGGCTCATTTCTGCCGCTTTTTCCTTTCTTCGAACCTGCAAACACAAAACAAAAACAAACACGAAGAGAATGAAATGTTACGTGTATGCATGCATGATTTTCTTATTCCGTTGGGTTAGGTCTTCTGCCAATTCCCGTGGTGACTGCTCGGTCTTCTCTCCCTCAGGAAAAATATTGCTTCAATCTGTCTACGTTGATCGGCTCGGTGAACTCATTCCCCTCCAAGTCTGATAGCTTCACTGCTCCATTTCCCATTACCTTCTGCACTATGTAAGGTCCTTCCCAGTTAGGTCTGAATTTTCCTCTCGGGTCTGTCGTCGACGGCCTCGACTGCTTAAGTACCAAATCACCCTTTCTGATCTTGGTGGGGTGTACTTTCTTGTTGAATGCTCGGGCCAGTCTCTTCTGATACAACTGCATGTGATACAAAGACTTCGTTCTCTTCTCATCCAATAGTGCTAACTGATCAAACTTCTGTGCGGCCCACTTCTGTTCCGGTAATCCTGCCTCTGTTAATACCCTCATAGACTGTATTTCCACTTCTACCGGCAATACTGCTTCCATTCCATAGACCAAAGAGTAAGGTGTGGCCCTTGTTGTTGTTCTTACTGATGTTCTGTACCCCCACAAAGCATACGGTAATTTCTCGGCCCAATCTCTGCAATTTTCTGTCATCTTGGCTAAAATTGTCTTTATAGTCTTGTTGGCTGCCTCAACTGCCCCATTTGCTTGCGGCCTGTACGGTGATGACTTGTGGTGGCCTATCCCGTACCTCTGTAACATTGCCTTCGTCTCTCCTTGAAACTGAACCCCGTTGTCTGTCACTACGTGATGCGGCATACCATACCGACAAATGAGGTTCCGAGCTATGAACTTTGCCATCTGTTTTGCTGTAACATTGCGGAATGATTCGTCTTCCACCCACTTCGAGAAGTAATCCACTGCCACTACTATGAAGCGATGCCCATTCGATGCATTCGGTCGAATTTCCCCAATCATATCAATCCCCCATGCTGAGAAAGGCCACGGCTCTGACAACCCGTGCAACTCTGTGTGCGGTAAGTGATTCAAATTACCATGTGCTTGACAGTCATGACAGTGCTTTACCATCTTTGCGCAGTATGTTTCCATGGTTGACCAATAAAAACCTTGTCTCACTATCTTGCGGGACAAATTCAACCCGTTCATGTGCGGACCACATACCCCGGCGTGTATTTCTTCCATTACATGCTGAGCTTCCTCTTTTCTCAAACACTTCAACTGAATACCGTTTGCTTGCCTCTTGTACAGTTCCCCTTTCAAAGTCACATACTGGGAAGCTAACTTCCGAATGGCTATTCTGTCTTTTCTGCCTGCCCCTTCCGGGAGTTCACCATGTTCCAGATACCTCTGAATGTCATAATACCAAGGTTTACCGTCGTCGACCTCAACTTCCAGAATTCTTTCTATCTCATAAACAGGTCTGCTTGCTGTTGTCAGTATCAACGGTCTCATCACTAACTTTTCTGGATTTTCCCACGTTGTTGCAAGTGTAGCCAATGCATCTGCCATCTGATTCTCTTCTCTCGGTAAGTGCTGAAACTTACACTCGAGGATAACCTGTGCCAACTTTCTGAGGTGAAAGAGGTAAGGTTTCAACCGTTCTTCTTTCAATTCCCATTCTCCTCGCATCTGCTGGACCACCAACATAGAGTCTCCGTAGACTTCCACACTCCCGGCCTTCAAGGCTATCAATGCTGTCAAACCAAAAGCACATGCTTCTGATGAGCAGGAAAAAATATCAATATTTATCGCCCCTTTAACTTAATATTTGTTTAGTTTCTCGGGTTTGATGAACGTTTTGATGTGTTTTAGTTTATTTTGCAGATAAAATAATATCGGGTCTCAATGAAATCATTTAGGATGAAATATGGGTCAAATAAGGGCAATTATTGGACTTGATATATTAATTTTGGAGATTGGAAACTTGAAAGGGCGTTTTGACGAAGTGCTGTTTTGTGAATTCCAGTTTTGCGCATCTGTCGTATTTTGGGCATAACGTTTTACTCAGATATCGAATTGAGCTGATTCAAGTGCCAGATTAAAGAAGACTCAAATATCTACAACTTTGAAAGAGAAAATATTTTCTAATTATGAATAGTTCATGATCGAAATTCATGAACTATCCAGAAGTGTGTGATGTGTAATTATTAAAGTCATTATCAATCATTTTCAAAGCAAAATATAAATTAATAAATAATTAATAAAAATTATCAAATCAACACCAAACAAGATAAGCAATTAGTGGAGCAATTATGGATTTGGTGGAGTAATTAGTGGAGAAATTAATAATGGATTTGGTGGAGAATTTGATGGATGATTTGATATAGGCAAAATTTTGCCTATAAATACCAAGCCATTTCATTTGTAAAATTCATACTTTCTTCTTTGAAATTCCTAATGAATAAATAAGAATATTGTATCTTGTTTGTTTATTTACAGCTTCCAGTAATAATTTCCACTTTCGCACTTTCTTTCTTTGCTTTTCAGTTTTTACTTTCCGCAATTTACTTTTACGCACAAACCTTTTCTTTCTTTACTTTTGCAGTTTTTATTTTTCAAGCAATGAGGAGGTAAATCCCCTTTGCTGGGGTAAAAGGTAAAACTTTTATTATTGCTATCTAGATTAATCTCCCTTAAATATAAAATATAAACTATTTAAAATCTGACTTAATGAGGATACCGCTATATTGGCCGGTTAGAAATTAATTATAAATTGGTTTAACCTGACTAAGTATGGATACCGCTTGGTTGGTCGGTTGGTAATTAATTATTAATTTGACTTAATCAGGATACCGCCTATATGGCTGATTGGTAATTATCACGCAAAGTTAATATATTATATTAAGCGAGATATCTAAAATAGTAGTAATAAAAGTTGATCCTCTAACCCCAGCATTTTCTTTTATTGTACTTTTACTTTTTTAATTTCAGTAATTTACTTTTCAGCAATTTACTTTTCAGTATTTACTTTTTTTTTTTTTACTTTTTACTTTTTACTTTTACTTTTACTTTTACTTTTTACTTTTTTTACTTTTCAGCAATTTACTTTTCAGTATTTAATTTTCAGAATTTACTTTATGTCTTTTATTTTATTTAAATTTTTACTACCCGTAAATATGTGTCGTAACTAAGCCAGTTATCTGGGGTTGTGATGAAATCCAATATCACCGGTTATAAGGGGTTAAATTATAGTTTGGGTAATATAAAGGTTTTTTTATTGAGTCTTAATCTTAATGCTTTTTATTAACTGGCCATTAATAAAATTGAACTGGTAAACTTAAAATGAACTAGACATATGGATTTTAGTTTAAGACCTTAGATTCAATAGCCCACGATCTTCCTTGAGGATAGATAACCCTTTAATAGATTTCCTTACAAGATAGGAATATATCTGTCGGGCGGGGTAGCCATAATTGGAACTTAATCTTAATGAATCCAGGTTTTGGTTGACATAGACATATGGTTCAATTGGGTTATACTGGATATTTGTAGTTGACCATCGGAAGAGGCTTTTACATAATTTAGTGTTCCAGGTTAATAAATAAATATTTTATCCAACTATAGATAACCACTTCATCTTTAAAATGATATTGGAAGAAATCACAACCCTAGATAGTTTTTAATAGTGAACTTTCTTAAACCTACTTTCGAACAATTTTATTTACTTATTTTTAAATTTAGAATCGTCACTTTTCAAATCTATCAAACAACCTGTTAGATACTAGTAATCATTTGACCTCATAAATTAATAGCTTAGGTATTAAGTCCTCGTGGGATCGATACTTTTTATACTACTTGAACAATACGTGCGCTTGCGTTATACGCGTGTGTTTACGCCGGTCAGCTTCATACTCGGCCATGTTATTAGTCACTCTGAATGTCAACCTCTTGGCCAAAGGTAAAGTCTCTCCCTCGGGGGTCACTATCACGTTCCCAATTCCGGCTCCCTTGTAATTCACTGCTCCGTCAAAATACATCTTACATCTCTAAACTGTTATTGCTTGGATCTCTTCATCTGGAAATTCAAACTTATACTGATCCCCCTCAACAGGTTGCAATGCCAGAAACTCTGCTATTGCTCGCCCTTTGATCACTTTGGAGGTGAGAAACTCAATGTCAAACTCTGTCAACAATACCAACCATCTGCCCAATTTTCCCTCTAGTGAAGGCACCGAGTGAAGATACTTCAGAGGATTTTCCTTGGCCACTATCTGGATCTTGTATGACTGTAAATAATGCCGTAATTTTCTGGAAGCCCATACCACTGCAAGACAGATCTTCTCAACTTCCTGATATCGAGCCTCATACGGGAGCATCTTCTTACTCAGATAGTAAACTGCATGCTCCACCCCTGTCTCATCTGTCTGTACCATCATTGCCCTCAGTGCTTCTGATTCTATAGCCAAATACAATATCAAAGGTCTGCCCGGTCTCGGAGATTTCAATACAGTAGGCTTTACCAAGTATTCTCTGATTTTGTCGAAGGCTGCCTGACACTGTTCATTCTATCTCACTGGCTGATCTTTTCTCAACAGTTTGAAGATAGGCTCACATACTGATGTCAACTTGGCAATGAACCGACTGATGTACTGAATCTTCCCCAATAATGCTCTGACTTCTTTTTCTGTCTTCGGTGCAGGCATTTCTGTGATTGCCTTGATCTTTTCGGAGTCTACCTCTATTCCGCCCATTCCCACTGTATGACCAAGCAACTTCCCTGATGTCACCCCAAACACACATTTCTTGGGATTAAGCCGCAGGTTGTATATGTCAACTCTCTGAAGGAACCTTCCAGTGCTTCAATATGCCCAACTCTTGTCTCTGATTTCACCATCATGTGATCCACATACACCTCAATCTCTTTGTGCATCAAGTCGTGGAAAAGTGTAGTGGCCATCCGCTGATAAGTAGCCCCCGCATTCTTAAGCCCAAACGGCATAACCTTGTAACAATAAGTCCCCACTCAGTAACAAATGCAGTCTTGTGCTTGTCTTCCTCGGCCATGAGAACCTGATTGTAACCTGAAAACCCATCTGCAAATGAATACATAGCAGATAAAGCCGCACTATCAACCAGAACATCTATATGTGGCAGAGGAAAATCATCTTTCGGACAACCTTGTTGAGATCTCTGTAGTCTACACACATTCTGACCTTCCCATCTTTCTTTGGCACCGGTACTATGTTAGCCAACCACTCAGGATACTTTACTACTTCCAGGAACCCCACATCTATCTGTTTCTTAACTTCCTCTATGACTTTCTCAGCCCATTCTGGTCTCATCCGTCAGAGTTTCTGTTTTACTGGCCTCATATTCGGATAAGTTGGTATTGTGTGCTGGGCAATGTTTCTGTCTACCCCAGGCATGTCCTCATAGGACCAAGCAAACATTTTGGCATATCTGACCAACACTTCTTCTAGTTTCTCCCTCTCTTCGGAGGTTACTTCACTTGCAATCAAAATTTCCTTGGGGTTCTCAAGTGTACCCAAGTAAATGCAGTAGTTCTGGCTGAACTGATGTCAAACTTGATGAGTGTGATGACAGAGTAAATGGAAACGACTCAGGCAAGTAAGCAAAAGAAATGTCTTTATTATTGGATAATGCGGAAGTACATTCAAACAAATCAGGAAGGTAAATGTCTTCATCATCTATAGACACTTCTTCCTATGTAATGAGGCCTTCTTCAGGCTTTTCGTCCTCTCCCAGAGTCAGGCTCTCCAACTTCATCAGTTCTTCCTCCCAATTCTCTTCTTCTTTCTCCACAATTTCTTCAACTATCAGCTTCTTACCCAACATATCCTGGAAGATCTCAAACCCAGGTACCACAATTCCATTAACTTCCTCAGGTTCAGGCTCCCCTTGATATCCTGAAGCTTTCACAAAACATTCCATCAGTTTCAAGCCCTTTTTCTTGACCTTTGGTTTTTCTTCATCAGACTTGTACCCCAAACCTTTTCGAGTAGTCTGTCCTCTGAAATCTGGTAATTTTGAACCTTTACCCGGCTCAAACTTCATTTTCTCCATAATCATAGCCACCCTAGGATCCACCCACTCCTCAAAAGTAGCTAACCTGAAACCTCGTGAAAGGTTGTATCTCCAAGGCAACCACATCATTATCTAACTCAGCTCGGATGGTAACAACTTCTCCCTCATACGGGAACTTGATCATTTGATGTAAATTGGAAGGCACGCCCCCAAGTTTTTGAAACCAAGGCCTTCCCAACAACAAGGCAAAAGTAGCCGGGATGTCCAGTACTGTGAACTCAACCTCATCTTCAATCGGTCCTACCTTGACCATAGCCAGAAAGGTACCCTCGACTCCCCATTGCTGTCATCATAAGCCTTAATAGTCATGCTGGATGGGTCCAAGTCTGTTGCTTTCATACCCAATCTTGCTAGAATTTTCAGCGGGCACACATTGATGGACGAACCGTCATCCACCATCACACATGAAGTTCTCTTGCCCCTCACCTCGGTCCAGATAAATAGAGGCCTGTTATGATTCATTCCCTCCGCCGAGAGTTCATCCTCAGAAAAAGATATCTGCAAAGCTTCTTTCTGAACGGACCCAACAAACATTGCAGGGTTGGCGTCTTCTGGTACCACAATCTTGCTCAAGGCCTCAACCATAGCCTGCCTATGCTCCCGAGATGCACATAACAGTTCCCAGATACTCACTTATGCTCTAGTCTTCCTCAATTGCCTCAGCACTATACCCCCTCAGTATTTTCTGCAGTCTCAACCAATTCTCTACCATCTGTCAAAACTTCCTTACCCTTTTCTGCCACATCATTGTAAAAATGACCGCTGCGCGTCATTCCCCTTACTTTCTTCTCATCACTGTTAGAGAAATCAAGCCAAAAGTTTTTCCCCTGCTCAGTCTCATCTTCACTAGTACTATCCTAGATTCCCAGGCAAAAGGCTTGAGGGTGAAAGGATTTTAGGACAAGGTCTTCAGGGAGGCCAGAATTGATCATATAGGCTGGTGGTGGTACGGCACGGTAATTGGGTAAGGGGTTTCTGTGTGTGTCATGCTGTTCTATTTCTGGGTCAGGTATTTTCTTTGAATCTATCAGGTCTTGGATTTCATGGCGGAGTCGGGCGCAGTTGTCAGTGTCATGGCCCTTTTGTTGGTGAAAGTGACAGTAAAGGCTTAGGTTATAATGTGATGGTAGGGGATTGGGTAATGGTTTGGCTTCCAAGGGTTTTAAGAGCCATTGCCTCTTCAGTTTCTCTAGCACATTGGACGGAGGCCTTCCCAAGTGGGAAAACTGCCGGTTCCGGATAGCGGCAATCTCAGCAGAAAGGGGGGTTTGTTCCCGATGTTCCCCCAATGGCCTTCTGTTCAGACCATAGAATTTTCTGTTTTCTGCCTCTTCGTCTTCAATGTCCATGACAGTCTCCCACAACTGCCGAAAGTCTGTAATCATGGAGGTCATCCTCCTCAACTTGCTGTAAATGGAGGGCCTGGTGCCCTTGATAATCATTTTAATCTGGTCCTTCTCCGAGGGCCTAGTCTGCATCTTCAACAACTGACCCCTCCACCGGTCCACATACTCCTTAAAACTCTCCTCCACTTTCTGCTTAACATTCTCCAGATCACGGAGTGACAGATCGATCTCTAGGTCAGTGACATACTGCTCCAGGAAGGAATCCGCCAACTCCCTCCAATCTTCCTTCACTTTCTTCTCCAAACTGTGGTACCACACCACGGGAGCTCCCTCGAGCGACATTCCAAACATTTTCTGCACTTGGCGCTGAGACAGGCCAACTGAACTCACGACTGATACAAACTGTCGGAGATGCACCCTTGGATCCCCATTCCCGTTAACTTAGCCATATCAGGCATCTTGAACTGTGCCGTAACTGTTCCTCGAAAGTCAGTGTGTCATAATCCAGCAAATCCTCATTCTTACCCCTCATCTTGCGGGTAACTGACTCAACCTGATCCCGAAGTTTCTGTAACTCTGCCTGAGACCCAGATACTCTGCCTGCTGCATACTCTGCCATATCATCATCAAAAGTGGGGATATCATCCCCCACCCATTCGGAGGCTCCTCACGCCTCACATTCTCAGAAATTCCCCCAGCACGAGGCACAACCATACCAGCCACAGCAGTAGTCAAAGCTTGCAACTGTTCAGTGACCTTGGCGAGACTGTTCTCTAACTGATCCATACGGGATACCTCATTACCAGATTCACTCATGACTGTTACTGTTCTTTTAATGAGCCTTGTCTCTTCTCTAACCCAAACGGTATCTATGATGTCTTTTTGAGACATAGAGGGTGTTAACATGATATATGTATGTATGAGGTGCATGAGATGCATGTAACATATATAACATACTACATCAACTAAAATTGTTCAAACAAATCGGCCCGTTATCATTTTAGAAACTTTTGGGCTAACTGTCACATGAGTGAACTCGTCCCAGTTTAAATGGCCTAACAAGTTCACATCTCATGGCAAGGAGCCCAACTAAATCCAAATGGTAATATTCCGAACACAATCACAAAGTGGCCCACCAACACTTAGAGCCTTTGGCCCATCATCATAAAATATGTTCTTGTCCCAGTTTAAATGGCCCAACAAGCCCATATCCCATGACAAATGGTCCAAATGGATCCAAACGGCGATGTTCCCAAACACAAGCATAAAAGAAAAGATAATGCAAACCAAACAATAATTTCTACAGAATGGCCCATCAACATTTCAGAAGCTTTGGGCCCAATGGTCATAAGGTACGAACTCGCCCCAGTTTAAATGGCCCAGCAAGTCCGCATTTCTGATAATGGTCCAACTGCATCCAAATGAGGATGGTCCACAAGCTCATACTTAAAGAATAATTGTTACTTTAACCATACAATCCCGGTCTATGGGTGGGTTCGCAGGAGTGTAGACAAAGGCTCTCATCGGCGAAGGATGGCCCACAACTAGGTCTCCTCAATCAAGGGTTCGAGCAACCAAGTGAGCGCATTCTTTTTTATACACTAAGGTACGTGCCAATGAGCTATGGTGTGTGATTGACTGTCAAATAGATTTCTCGTTGTAGATTCCCCAGAGGGAAGGTGGAGCGAGCCTCACTTAAATACCCAAGCCACTTAGGCTCTTATCGCTTGGTGTCAGGAATAAACAACGAGTCCTCCAAATTAGTCCATCACAATAGGCTAAGGGTAGATGGCCATATAGGTGCCATCACAGCTTTTCCTTCTAGGAATGTAGTGAATGAAGAAAGACACCAAACCATTACCTAGCCTCAAGATGCCCTTGATTAAACCCTCATTTTATCCACTATAGACACGGTCAATTAGAACATAAATCCAAACATTACAAGACAATATTTCGGGGCCGATTCTCTATCCCCAGTGGAGTCGCCAGACTGTGGGAACACAGAAACTGGGCGACGCATGCTGTCCCGAGCTCGCGGCCCGGTCGGGAGTACGGAGTAGCCACGAGGACTAAACCGGAGAATAATGGAGTCGCCACCTGGTGTGAACCAGGAAAATGAGATTTAAGGCCGCACTCACCCCTCGCAAGGGAAGACCTCAAACCGTTGGGTTCGGAATGGTCCCTTACTTATGTCACTTGTAATGAAAGGATTTATGTAATAATTTAATCAAGTTTAAGTAACACTTATTTCCAAGAGTATCATGCTTCTAAATTCACATGCATACATCAACAAGTTCATCTAAATTTACATGTAACACATATCCGAATTTGCATACAGCCTATTAGCATGTAATCTATGTCTCAATTTGCATACATAAATATTAACATACGGTAAACATACAAGTTAATAAACACATTACACTCATACATGTGGGGAATACAGATGAACGACACTTACACAATCTTGCATAATGCATAGAAACAATCAGGTTTATCATATGAAGGAATAGCTACTAGGGACAATTATGTATGAAATCTGATGAAAATAACTCAGTTCAGTGGGTGCGCGTTCGCATAGCGTTCGATAACGCATTCGAACGGTAAACAGAAGGTTCGCGTTCGTATAGCGTTCGAGAACACGTTCGAACGGAGCCAGACCTGATGCATGAAACACTAAGAAGATGCGTGCGCGTTCGCGTAGCGTTTGATAACGCGTTCGAATGGTAAATAGAAGGCTCACGTTCGTATAGCGTTCAAGAACGCGTTCGAACGGAACCAGACATGATGCATGATGAAACTAAGAAAATGCGTGCGCGTTCACGTAGCGTTCGAGAACGCGTTCGAACGGTAAATAGAAGGTTCGCGTTCGTGTGGTGTTCGAGAACGCGTTCGAACGGAACCAGACCTGATGCATGCAACACATTCATAGGCAAACAAATCCACAATGTGGGACCTCACGTATCCGATTGAACTCATCTCACATCTAATCGAATATACACCAACCGACGCGGCAAAGCATCGTGGTAAAGGATTTTAACACCTCTAAATAGGGGACCTTTAATCCGACTTACTGAGCCCATGTACTCGATCGTATCATGCATACAAAGAATAAAGAAACAATAATATCAAACTTAGTGTACCCGATTGAACGTATCTTGCATTTAACCGAACATACATCAACCGGCGCGGCAAAGCATCGTGGTAAAGGATTTTAACCCCTCCAAATAGGGGACCTTTAATCCGACTTACTAAACCTATGAGCTCGATTGAATCATGCATACAAAGAATAAAGAAACAATAATACCAAACTTAGTATGCCCGATTGAACGTATCTTGCATTCAACCGAACACACAACAACCGGCGTGGCAAAGCATCGTGGTAAAGGGTTTTAACCCCTTCAAATAGGGGACCTTTCATCGCACTTACTAAGCCCATGCGCTCGATTGAATCATGCATAAATAAGCAATTTGCAGAATTCAAGTGACGAAAAATAAATAAATCAAAGTAACACAACACAAAAGAGGGTGTCGTTTACTCAAGCGGTACGTGGAGTTGTATCCCGAGTACAGATCATACTACCGTCCATTAGGAATCGGCTATGAAATTTATGTCCGGGTTTCCATCCGATGTACCGCGAGAGTTGACACATCTCTCATTTTATTCCAAAGCCACAACATACAACATCTCATAATTCATGCATATTTATCTACTCAAGGGCCACAACATGCATTTCAACATAACAATCATGCAAACAATACTCAATAAATAATACAAATAAAACAGAAAACGAGTGTGGAAAATACCCTCAGGTCTAACCTTTTTCCAACTTTCAGGCTTGCGTTTCACGGACGTCGGAAGGTTAAGGCTCCTCAACTTCTCCGGTTCACTGGTTTAGCGTCCTAGCTCACTGTTGCTGTTGTTGCTCGATGTTCGGCCTCTGCTTTGCTGCTCACTGTTCAGGTCACTTGTTTTGACGTTTCAACAGACTCCGAGTGTTTTGTGTGGGTTTTTAGTGTAGTCTTGTGTGATTATTTTAAGGATTATGAATGCAGTTTTTATGTTACTGTTTTGAGGATTTTATGGACTGTTTTAAGAGGATTTGGCTGCTGTTTTGGGGTGTATTTTCGGTGATGTGTGGGGAGTTTATGGAGGTGGTTTTCAGTGGTGGTTAGGGGCTGTGTACTGGTGGTTGTAATGGCTGTTAAAATTCGGCAATGGAGGGGATGGAGGATAGTGGTATCTCGCGCCAAAGAAGGAGAGATGAAGAGAAGAGTTTTGTTTTTGCTTCTTGCTATTGCCGTGAGTGGCTAGGGTTCTTGGTGTTGTGATTTTCGTGTAAGTCTTGTGTATGAGCTAGGGGAGTGCATGTCTTGGTTAGAGGTTGTTTATATAGAGAAAGGTTAGGGCTACTCCTTGTCTCACAAGGAAGGGATTTTGGCATTAAAAGGAGGATTTGATTTGGTATTCAACAAGGAAAGGATTAGATTTAGGGGGGACAAATCTTGGCTAGATTAGGAATACAAAATATTAATTTGTTATGATTGATTTTAATTAGGCATGATATTTGTTAAGTTTGGTATATAATATTTGATTTATCTTTATTAGGCATGCAATTTCTTTAATTGTGTAAGTTTTTATTATTTTGGTAGGTGATTATTTAGATTTATTTGTTTTATTTAATTTGGTATATGACTTAATTAATTATTTTATTTAATTACATTATCTAATTAATATTTAATTTAATTTCCCATGTGTTTTAAATGTGTTTATTAATTGGGATGTGTTTTATGGGCTTTGGTGGGCTAATTGGGCTGGGGTGCGAGGCTAGCAGCAAAACCAGAAATACCGACGCCGTTCCAACGCCCATTCGAACGTTACACGAACGCCCGCAATCTGCTTGACGTTCGAACGAAGTAACGAACGTAGCACTAACAAAGATAGTGAACTTGCGAAATGAATCTGATGACGTACTTATTCTGAATTTCCCCTTCCGACCTCCGTTTCCCGCAATATCCTTAGCTAAAAAAGGTAGTGCCTCCAACTGAGACTCATCATCAGGTTTCACATGCGAAAATGCAATGCCTACACCGTGCTTTATGAAATTTTGTTATATAAGCATTGGATGCTTGTTCTGTATGGTAAAGGATGGTTTGATATGAGTTCACACTATATATCCTTATCCGTTTAATGAATATTGTATTCAAGATGTGATTAAATCTCATTTAACCAATGATCGTCATTGGACCACAAGATTTATTAAACTAATACATTGGATGTATGTAGTTTATTGAATTAAAAATTGCCTTAGATAGTTTTCTTTACTCCGTAACTTAGTTAATGAATTATCATGACTTTGTTACGTGTTTCTAATGGAGAACATGTTGAACGTCTTGAATTGTTCGAGAACTTTCAATATGTTTCTGATGAAACCCGGATAGAATATTTTGACTGGTTCAAAGTTATTCTATTTGAAGTGTTGAAAACTATATGTTATATAATTCATAGTGAATCTTTGAATTGTTCAAAGATGTTTGATATGATCGAACATATAAATTTAAGGCAATTAGTTCTACAGTTATTTAATGAATGTGATTCTTACTCAATATTGAACTTCCACGATTCCATCTTGATGGAATTGGTCAGTGGGATTAATTGAATCTTATATGATTTGATTCGTTGATATTGAGTGTTACCGAATTGGTTTTCAATACTCTTGGGGTTATGCTCCAGAAACATTAATTCGTTTTTTTTTTAAATTAAGTTTCTATTTATTTCTACAGTTACATATATGATATGTATAGTAGAAAATTCAAATCTTGAAAAGTTTGAGATTTGAAACTTTCTTTTGTATAATGGTTATATAATTGAAAATACTAGCGCCTCGGAGGTACAACTGAGAAGTTTATCATTTATTCTATTTAATAGAATATTGTATTCTGTTTGATAGAATATCTTTTCTACGACCCCGAGTAATAAAATTATTTTATTACTTGGTATGTTAACATCAGATGTTAACAATTGTAGAAAGAACTTGACTTAGCGAAGTCAAATATGAAAGTGATAAATTGTATTGGAACTACATAATTAATAAGATGAAAAGACCCTTAGACAACTTCCGTATAAGTTCAATAGGATGTCAGAATCATTTCCGAAGTATTTGATACTTATTGGTTCTGTTGTTTTCTTATCGAAGAAAATTATCCTATAACTTATAGTGGGAGTGATATTTGATATCGATTTAGGAAATTAGCATTGAACCATAGATCTAAGATTGTTCGTATCTTACTACGATCAAGTTTTGAACTTGATCAGGCTTTCGTTATGAATTGTTCATAAAATGTGCAAATTATTTGCACAGCAAAAGCAAGGTGAGCTTATAAAAGTTTGACCTTTACAGTATGACAGTGAGAAAAGTTATACTCAGTAGTCTAATGTAGATTCTGATAATACTTGTCTCTAGTCGCACTAATTGAACAGTTAAAGGTCTGTTGGTTAATGTTAATATTAAACTATGTATTTTGGCTAAAGAATGCAAAGTGGCGTTCTTGAATGATTTCTTCGAATGAGAGATCCGTCGTGATTTCTTTGTTTGAAGAATGCATTCTAGAATGTCCCTAGAGTTTGTATTCTGCTAAGATCACAGTTTGATATACCGGCTTATAGAGCTTATTGTAGACTCAGATAAGCTTTCCGAAAATTCGTGTTCTCTGATTTTGATATCAGTCAGATTATCTGGTTTTATCGAACATAGAGAATACATATTTGTCAGTAGGGTCAGTGGGAGTGTACAAATTTCTTTCTAGTATTATATATCATAAGTCTTATTTTCTCCGTGGAAGTGAAGTAGTGGGAGTAGTCTCTGTTTATTTGATATAAAGTTTCATATATGATATAAAACTTAAAGACTTGTGAAATACTCCAATTAGTCGCGTATTAGCTATGATCTAATAAATGACGCAAGTAAGACTATCTGTATGACAGTTAGTATAACTGTTTGACAGTTAGTATAACTGTTTGACAGTTAGTGTCTTTTATGTATATAGTATTCATCTTTCATAAAGGATGATTACTTTGTCGAAAGAAAGATTGATTAGAATATTTAGTCAATATCATGCATCATATGATGATGGCGTAATGAATACTATATTATGTGCGATTAAAGATATCAATTTAATCGTAATTGTTACGAGTTATTTTGATATGCTGCAGACCATATGATGGGTCTTGAAACATGTTCTTTGTGATCTTTGAGATATTAAGAACGAGTTTCTAATTCTTGGAGAATTTAGTCTGCAACCATAAGATCATATTAGTTTTGATCCTAATTATGACATTAGATGGTCTATGTCATATAAAGTCAGAAAAGATTCAGTGGGAGTGTCACTGTCGATTCTACTAAACTAGTGGAATCAGTTGCAACTTATGAAGTTGCAAAGTGACCCTATAAATTAGAAGTTTTCATATTAGTGTAGTGCTTGCGGTTGTCTTATAGTATTTGGATTTGATCTATGAATACATAGACAACTCAGTAGCTATAACACGATACTAATATAGCGTTTGAGTCATGTTGATGTGGAATTTAGTAACTACAAAATATGAATGATGCTGGCTAAGGGAAACGATTGGGTTTGTTGGACAGACTCGATTTGTTAAGCGGGCTTACTTGTTGTTCCCTACATTTTTGTGCAAGTTGAGCTCTTAAGGGCCATGAGTATGCGATACACATTAAGATGTGTATAGGATACCGTGGATTGGCACTAGAGCAAGTGGGAGAAACTGTTAGGGTTGATGCTCGGATTGCCAATCCGGATCGTATTTATGTCCGATTCATAAATACGAACAAATCTATTTTCCATAACATTACTAATTTAAATGGTAGTCCTTTTGTCTTTTATACACTTATTCGATTTAATTACGATTAGATATCTGATTATGATTAGATCGAAACTAAATCTGGTTTAGTGATACATGTATATTAGACAAAGACCCTAGGATTTACAATGTAGTGCGCAGTTACACACGTGTTTGTAATTGACATTGGGAAGCGCACTATAAGATGTATATCCTTAAATAAAGTTCCTGGTCAAGATTTACTAACACGGGTCGGTTAGTGAAATCCGCAGAGACCAGTACATGTCGTATATCGTGACTTGGTCCGATGGTTTATCCCAATGAACCATGAGTCTCGGAAGACTCGTATAGACATGTAGGTGTTTATTTGATAGACATTGAACGACTCATTGAAGATTTCCTAATAGATGGTACACCAACGTCAATAGGAATCTTCTCGAGTTGAGCGAGCATAATAGTCCTCTGACTTGAGATACCACAGTAGGATATATGAGTTATCCTCCATACTTTGATGGCAGTCACGTCACCGATCTATTCATGATCAGACCTCCGCCTGTTCATTGGGTGTGGACTGATGCTCATGATATCCAATGTGTATCAAGATAGGATCCGTCAGTCCTGTGTACAGGGCATAGACATCCTCACGTGTTTGCGATCTAGTAAATCCATGGCCATGGTATAACTTCGGAAATCAGTTCCGAGTGTTATTTTAGAGATCGTAAATTGTAAGTCGACTATATTATACCGAACAGATTTCACGTTCTTATCTATATCTCAGGTATAATATGGATAGCCTGTGACAGAGGGATTTTACGTATGCAATGACCTCGGCTTGCATAGTTTAGCGAGATTGTCTCTGGTCTTCATAATCCATGAGTTGGTGGATTATGGACACGAAATTAGATTTCGTGACGGATAAACCTAAACTTCGAGAGTCCCATAATATGAAGTGTACTCGTTGAGCACTTGGGAAACGCGATATGAATAATACAGATTATTCATAATACTTCATCATATTAAGTGAGTTAATTTGGATCGTTTAATTGGTTAAACGATAACACATGCATTAGGGGATTTTGTCCGATCGTAATTACTGTGTATTTGTATTTGATACAAAATACAATTAGATACACATTAATAATTCGTCAAATGACATTTTAACACATGCCATAAATATATGTATTTGTTATTTATTGTAAATAAAAATACATATATAATAATAATTATATTAATTGATTATTTGAATATTTAATTGTTAAATATTTAAATGATTAATTAAATAAACTTTTTCATAAATGTTATGAAATTTGTCAAATTATTATTTGAACACATGGCATGAATTTATTAAGCTAAATGTGTGACAATTTGATTTGCCACTTAAAAGCTTATTATTAATTTAATTTGATTAAATTTACAAAATCTCCATTTTACCCTCAAAAAGTCGGTCAACAAGGAAATAAAAGAGAAAAATATTTTCTTCATCCTTATCACTTATTCCATGTCCCAAAATGAGAAAAAGAAAAGCCCTAGGGTTTGTTTCATCAAATCCATGAAGAAAATAAGGAAAATCAAGAAAAAAAGTTTGAGATTTCAAGTGATTAAAAGTTAATCTACTTAACCCTAAGCTTATAAATTTGATTTCTTGTTTCTTGATGATTTAGAAAGGTTCCAGGGTTCCTTCAAATCTGAAAAATTAGGGCTTTTGTTGTGGATGATGGATTGTAAGTTATATTGCATGTCTGAAATAGATTTGGGTGAAATTAGTATATTTGTATCCAAATTGATCAATCTTGATGAGTTGCTATTCTAGAGTATTATGACCACTCTTGTGACACCTACAATTATTCTTGGGCTGTTCATATGTGGTGACTTTGGTTGGTGTTATGATTAATTAGATTAATCTTGAAAATTTGGATTTAAAAGCAAGAAAATTAGAATTTTTGGTTTCTGGATCAGATTATGTAAAACTGGAAATTTTGTGATGAATTTGATGTCATATGAATGTAATGAATGTGTTTTGGGAGTTGGAACAATTTCTGGAAAGTGTTTCGAAGTTGAAATAAGCGAAAACGGCCAAAAATGACGTTACCGGGTGACTTTTGAGCCAACCGGGTGACGGCTGTCCAAACAGTGAGTTAGTCACTGTTCGGGCAGCCCATGTACTGCCCTGACACTATTGGGGCTGACCTGGGCAGTCCCCATAAGTGTTGGGTAGTCGGTTCAGTCAAAAACTTATTTTGCGTCATTTTGCGGAAAAACATTTTTCGTAAAAGTTTCGCGAAGTTTCTATTGGATTTATGTCGTTATTTGATATCGAATAAATATGTTTAGGTGAAAAATGAATAAATTATTCATATCAGATATTGAATAATTTATTCGGTAATTTGAAAAAGTTTTAAATTATGATTTCGCCTGAACCGCGCTTCTACCGTGCCCAACGCCCAAAACCCCAACACTGGCCCAATCGACATATTTCTCCCACTCGACAAGAGAATAACCTCATAATCCTCCAGTATTCCCAATCGACCAAGAAGTATTCTCTAGGAATGTCATCAACTCCATGTGACATGAATGAATGGCCATCAACTCCGGACTATATGGAAGGATTCTCATCTCCTTCAGGCGGCATGAAAGGATAGTCATATTCTCCATATGATAAGGTGGATTACCAACAACTTCAGACTACATGAAAGGATTGTTATCTCCTCCATACGACATGGAAGGATAGTCATATTCTCCACACTACATGGATGGATTGCCATCAACTCGAGACTTCATTCGATCGTAGCCCCCATGGACCTCCATCAAGTCCAGTCGACCAAAATCTCATGAAGACCAATTAATGTCCAACGAGTAAAGGTCAAACATAGTCGTAGACTGGGGACAATCTGAAAGGAAAGAGCTATGATAATTTGGGAGAGAATAACCTTCCTCAAAGATCAGTACGAGCATTTATCCCAATCGATACCACATATATGAAGACTCAACAGGAGGAGGATGTCTCAGTCAACACTACATGCATGAAGACTCTGTGTGAGGCGTATGTTCCAGTCGACACTACATGTATGAAGACTCTGTAGGGGTTTCTCGGGGCTAAATCCGGTAACGCAACGGAAACGGTGGAAAATCAAATTTTCCGATTTCAAAACTTTTTCTCGGATTCATTAAATAAACATATTTATTTAATTACCCAATAATAAAATTATGAAATAAAATTCAATAAATCAAATTTATGTGAATTTACCAAATTGCCCTTACACTTTGTATTTTTGTTCATTTTAGTCCGAAATTGTCCGAAACAATTTTGAATGATTCTAAATCATTACTAATATGAATTAAACATATTCCAAATATCAAAATACAAATTGCAACCAAAAATCACAAAAATAAACCCCATTGCCGAGAGCACCATTAAGGGGGGGTTTGTGCATTTTGTGATTTCCATGTTCAAAACACATCAAGATGAAATCCAATCAACATAAGATTTCATATGTATCATATACACATCCATATACACCACATAAATGAAAATCCCCAAATTTGGATAAGGTCTTAAACCCTAATTTTTCAATTTCTTCAAATTGGACCAAATTGGTTAAATCAATTACTTTAATCATGTTTCTTCCATCCAATTAAAGTCTCAACACAATGAAATAACTATAGATAAAATCTAGGTCATTTAAGAGTGGGTCAACAACTCTAGATTAGCAACAAAGTTTCAAAAACCATAAAAGAACACTTATAACTACACTAGTTACAAACTTCCTTCATCATACATGCTCAACATTTTCATCAAAACTTCCATCATCAAAAACACAAAGAATAAAGAAAAGAATAACATAAGAACATCACAAGATGTAGCCTAGAACATAAGGAACATTTTCCTTTCTAATAGCAAGTTAAGAAAACTCACCAAAATCCAAGCTTTTCTTTGTTTTTGTCTTTCTTCCTCTCAAGCTTCCTTTGTTTCTTTTAATGGAGTTTGTGATAAAGTGTATTAGGTTAACTTACCAAATGAAATTAAAACAATATATACTTGCCAACAATTGGCCTTGGCCGAAAATGGCCTAAGCAAAATACTAAAGAATTAATTTCAATTTCATTTGGTTTTAATTTGATCAACTAGTTAAAATATCTAATAAACACTTTTAAAGATATTTATAATAAGTCAACAAAGGCAACTAAGCCTTAAAAAACAAATATCCACATCTTAAGATATTTATATTTTAATTAATTTAATCATTTAACAATTAATTAATTAATTAAATACAAATATATTAAATATATGTATTATATTTACATTAAATATTAAATACATATATACATTTATGATATTAGTCAAATATCTCAATTTGACTATTAATTAATGTGTATTTAAATTAATCAAATATTAAATATAAATACACAATAATTAAGGAAATGACTATTGGGTCCCTAAGCATGTATTTTGCGTTTAACATTTAAACGACTTTATAAATAATCAACATTATTTATAAGTGTTGCTCTAGTGCTCTATGAGTATATTTCATTATTGAGACTCTCTAGATTCAAGCATATCCGTCACGAAATCCAATTTCGTGTCCATAATTTATCCACCCTTAAATTATGACGATTACGGATAAACTCGCTGAATCATACAGGTCGAGGTCATGGCAAAAGTATAATTCCTCCGTCACAGGTATCCGGATATATCCCAGAGATATAGATGTAAACGTCAAATCTCTATGGGGATTATCCAGTCGACTATTCTATTAGCAATCTCAAAAAGAATGTTTAGAACTAGTTTCTAAACTGTACCACGGGCCCATGGTTTTTATCTGATTGCTAATCATGTGGACTACCTATGCTCTGATACACAGAACTGACGGATCCTATCTTGATACACATAGGACACCCTGAGGTAGACCTGGCCGCCGGTTCGGTTCCGGTTCGGAACCGAACCGAACCGGCCGGTTCGCGGTTCCACAAGTGTGGAACCGGAACCGAACCGGTTAATTTCGGTTCGGTTCCGGTTCCACACTTAAGTGGAACCGGAACCGTAAACCAAACCGGAACCGAACCGGTCGGTTCCGGTTCGGTTTACGGTTCCATTTCCGGTTTTTTTTTTTTTTAAATAATAAATTTTAAAAAATAGAAAAAAATTTATAATCGTAACGTTTTTTCATACTATCACATCATTTTTATAGAATTGTTTTTTTATAAAATTCTTTTAACCTATAATTTTTTTTATAGCCAACTCTTGACTAGTGTTTTCTTTATATAAGCGATGTGAGATATTTGTTACTTGGCTATTGTGTCCCACATTGCTTATATAAAGAAGTCAATAACCAAGAGTTGGTTATAAAAAGGATATGGACATTCATGTTTTAGTATTGCAATTTTAAACCTCATTAAGTCATTATTATTAATAAAAAAAATTGAGATTTACTTAAGGAACCTTACGGTTCCAAGAAAATAATTTTTTTTTTTTTTTACTTCCGGTTCCAACCGGAACCGTACGGTTCCGTTTGGAACCGTTGGAACCGCTGGAACCGTTCGGTTCCAGCGGTTTCAACCGGTTCGGTCAGGGTAAGAACTCTAACCGAACCGGTCAGGTTCCGGTTCGGTTCCGGAATCGGAACCGGAACCGGTTGGAACCGGAACTGGTTCGGTTCGGTTCCGGTTCGGTTCCGATTCCGAACCGGATCCTTGGCCGGGTCTACCCTGAGGATCTATCTACACTCAACGAACAGGCGGAGGTCTGATCTAAATAGATCGGCGACGTGACTGTCATCTAAGTGTAGAAGATGTCTCATGTGCCCACAATGGCATCTCAAGTCTAAGAATCACAAGTGCTACTCAACCCGAGAAGATTCTTATTGACGTTGGTGTACCATCCATTAAGAATCTTCGGTGAGTCGTTCAGTGTTTATCCGCTATAAACACTTACACGTCTATACTAGTCTCCAAGACTTATGGTTCATTGAGAAACCATTGGAATCATATATTCCAGTATACGACATGTACCGGTCTCAACGGGTTTACTTTACTTACCAAGTAGTGTGAACCTTGACCAGGAACTGTCTGAGAATGACAACGTCATGATACAACTCAATGTCAGTTGCGACGCTTTTGCAACAGTACCATGACTAGTCATTACGTCTTTACCATATTAATAGATACATTATATTATAGAAACTGCATATATTATTCATAATAATAATGTTTTACAGAAGTATTCATAAAGAAATACAATCGGGAATTGGCGCTCTGAGCACCAACCCCAACAGACTCGACATGAGGAGGATATCCCAGTCGACACTACATGCATGGAGACTCTACGTGAGGCGTATGTTCATGTCGACACTATATGTATGAAGACACGACATGAGAAGGATGTCCCAATCGACACTACATGTGTGGAGACTCAGCATGAGGAGGGTGTCTCAGTCGACACTACATGTATGGAGACTTTGCGTAAGGCGTATGTCTCAATCGACATTATACGTGTGGAGCATGATACTTGATTAAAGATCCCACTCGACACTACATATACGGTGATTGTCGAATGTGATCCTTCATTTTGTTCCAAATAATTTTCATAAACACCTATAATATCTTATCATACGGACCCATTCTATTATTATGAGATAAATCCCTATATGACACTAAGGGTGGCAGTTTAGCCCGTGGCCCGGCCCGGGGTGGAAAAAGCCCGGGTCGGGCCTTAAAATGAAAGCCCGGCACGGGCCCGGGCCCGGGCCGGGCTTTCCTATTTTGCCCCGGGCCCGGCCCGGGCCAAAATTTAAAAAAAAAAAAAAAAACATAAATATATATATATATATATTTAATATGTTTGTATCATTTTTATTTATTTTAACATTTAAATTGTTAATTTATCAATGAAACTTGTGATTTATTTATAAATTGTCATTGTATATAGTGTAAATATATTTTATATTTATATATTTTTAATTTTTAATTTTTTTTTTAAATTCGGGCCCAAAAAAAAGCCCGGGCCCAAGCCCGGCTCGGAAGACACCCGGGCCGGGCTTTTCTCGGGCCCGGACTTTTTTTTTGTTGGCCGGGCTTGCAAAAGCCCGGCCCATTGCCACCCTTATATGACACATATGACTTTTCAAATCATATAAAGTGAGGAATGAAAACCCTCATTGACCTTTGTCAGGTCTTGTAGAGTAAGGATTGTAGAATGAGGAATAAAGACCCTCATTGACCTTAATCAGGTCTTGTAGAATGAGGAACGAAGACCTACATAGACTTTCATCAGGTTTAGTGGAATTAGAAATGAAAATTCTCTTGGAACTCCATCAGTTATAGTGGAGTGAAAACTCTCTTGGAACTTCATCAGTTCAATTGGAGTGAAGACTCTAATGGACCTTCATCAAGTCTAGTGGTGTATAGTCTCTCATAGACCTTCATCAGGTCCAATGGAATGAAAACCCTCATGGACCCTAATATTCTATCAAAAAGTTCAGACGACCCAATCTTCAAACGATAGGTAAAAGTATTTTCTAAATAATAATAACCTCGTTCGTGGTTTCAAGCTCAAAGATAATTTCATACAACTCTATTCCATTCGATACAACAGAGCACACATTTTAAGAACCGCCAAATGGCCCATTCAACAGAGCCAACAAACGACAGGTATGAATATTCAGTGATATGTACTAACAATGTTCATGATCACAGATATAAGTGTTGCCTTCATTTGACATGATAGTATGGATCAGTAGTATAAAGATTATCCTGACCTTCAAACAGGTTCAGTCGATTGGGAACATTCCCCATGTCTCATGTAGAGTCAAGTTCAAGACCTGGCCTTCATCTGGTCCATATGACATTTAAGACTCCACTGGTCCTTTGACCCGTAGTATGAGGATGATCCAGACCTTCATCTGGTTCAGTCGACTAGGTACATCCCCAATGGATCATGTAGATTCAAGTTCATGATCATGACCTTCAAACAGGTTCATTCGAATGGGAACATTCCCCATGGCTCATGAAGAGTCAAGTTTAAAACCTGGCCTTCATTTGGTCCAGACGACATTGAAGACTCTACTGGTCTTTTGACCCGTATTATGGTATGATCATGACTTTCATCTGGTTTAGTCGACTGGGTACATCCCCAATGGCTCATGTAGAGTCAATTTCATGATCCTGACCTTCATCTGGTTCAGTCGACTGGAAACATTCCCCATGGCTCATGTAGAGTCAAGTTTAGGACCTAGCCTCCATCTGGTCCAGACGATATTGAAGGCTACACTGGTTCTTTGATCAGTAGAATGGAGATTATCCTGACCTTCAAACAGGTTCAGTCGACCGGGAACATTCCACATGGCTCATGTAGAGTCAAATTCAAGACTTGGCCTTCATCTGGTCCATACGACATTGAAGACTCCCTGGTTCTTTGACCCATAGTATGGGGATCATCATGACTTTCATCTGGTTCAGTCGACTGTGCACATCCCCAATGGCTCATGTAGAGTCAAGTTCACAACCTGGCATTCGTTTGGTTCAATCGATAGGCAGCATCAACCTTTAGGTACACCCACATCCTATGGTCTCGCCCCAGATGACACACGCTTCAAGTACTCTTCAAGCCAATGACTCTTTGACTTAAAGAGTATGGGACAAACTGTGTGGGCCAAATTTGGTCCCAAGGATAAAACCGTCATTTAACTTCCGGACCAACGACATTGAAGGCCCATTCGTAAGATAATGTTGGCCCAAGTGATCTCACAAGCCTATACCCAAGAAAAAACCTTACTAAGGTGACCTTCTGGCTTGTCAACCACTCAAACCTAAAATGCCTAAATCAAGGTTAGTAATTCTCACCACGTAGTTAGCCGTTTTAGACACCCAACGAATGAGCAATTAATGGAGGAAATAAAACTGACATTGAAGAAGTCTATAAAAGGAAGAGATGATTAACTGTTGATGGGGAGGTTTTTTGGATTAGCTCTCATACTTGAGCTCTCAAAGCATTTCTTCCCTGAAACACCAACCCACCTCCCTCACGGCAATCAACGGAGGTCAAGGTAACCCTGAACCTTGTTCTTCCTTATTTTCCGCTCGTCTTCACTACTGACTTGAGCGACGGAATGCCTACGGCACCCACCACACCGGTGGGTAGTAACTCCCCGCTCACTCTACCTTTGTCTTGCAGGATCGATAGTGCCACATTCCTACGAATTATTGATTGTGGACCTCGTGGGAAATCCAGCGTCCACAATATTGGGATTAGTTAAGATGTGCGTAAACTGACCCAGACACCCTCTCCACCCTTAGGCTTCTCAAAAAAAAAATTGGGCAAAATTCTCATTAAATTTATGTTTGCACCAAAAAAATAAATCTCAAGATTTATTTAGGGAGAAAATTATAAATAAATTAGGAAATTATAAATTAAGAAGTCTAGAGAATGAAAATAGCTCAGGAGTTATTTCATCTCTAACTTCTTCTCCATATACGTACTTGGTCTCTAACTTCCACCACGTGAAGTACTTTTTTCTCCAATTTACACTCCATGAACTATTTCTTCTCCAAAAAGTCACTTCCTGCCAAAATTGTTCTTCCATAAATACATACTTCCTAAAGTAACGAAGTCGAAATTAAGCAATTGTGGAAGTTAAGTCGAATTAAAATAACTCAGGAATTCATTTTTTAATTAAGTAGAAAATTATTATTTTCAAGTAGGAAAATAATAAATCAAGCAGGATAATATCAAGTGTCAAAATCAGTCCTCCACGACACACATATGCTCCATGAAATATAGGAATATGGAAAGTTGGTTAAGGAAATTAAAGGAAGTTGAAGGAATATCGGAAGTGTAGGAAATTCTCATATATTTTTAGGTGTGTGTGTGTGAGAGAGAAATGTCAAATAAGAATTGTCTTATTGGAAATGCACATGTTGAAGGGACATATCCTCTAAAGTGAAAGAATGTAACTCTAAGCATAAAAGGGCATTAGGAAGGGGTATAACTTTTAGGAGGGTTATTGATGAGCGGAAAATATATCAATATTTACCGCCCATTTTTACTTAATATTTTCTATAGTTTACAGTCCTCCACGACACACATATGCTCCATGAAATATAGGAATATGGAAAGTTGGTTAAGGAAATTAAAAGAAGTTGAAGGAATATGGGAAGTGTAATAAATTCTCATATTTGTGTGTGTGTGTGTGTCAATTAAGAAGTGTCTTATAGGAAATGCACAAGTTGAAGGGGCATATCCTCTAAAGTGAAAGAATGTAACTCTAAGCATAAAAAGGCATTAGGAAGGGGTATAAATTTTAAGAGGGTTATTGATGAGCGGAAAATATATCAATATTTACCGCCCCTTTTACTTAATATTTTGTATAGTTTCTCGAGTTTTATGAACGTTTTGATGTGTTTTTATTTATTTTACAGATAAAATAAAATCAAGACTCAATGGAATCAATCAGGACGAAATATGGAACAAATAAGGGCAAAAATTGGACTTGACATTTGGATTTTGAAGGTTGGAAACTTGAAAAGGCGTTCTAAAGAAGTACAATTTCGGAAATTTCAACTTTGCGCAATTTTCGTATTTTGGCCATAACCTTTTACTCCGATATCGGATTGAGATGATTCAAGTTCCAGATGAAAGAAAACTCATAGATCTACAACTTTGATGTCATAAGAATTTCAAATTCTGAAGTTTTCAAGACCGAAATGGATGAAAAATCCAAAGTGTGTTATGTGTAATTATTAAAGTCATTATCAAAAACAAAAAAAATTGGAAAATGACAATTTATAATTGTCAAACGTCTGCATGTTTGGTGGAGGATTTGGTGTCATGTTTGGGGCCATGTTTGGTGTCATGTTTGGTGGAGAAATTGGTGGAAGCCTTTATATTTGCCTATAAATAACATGCCAAATTTAAAGTAAAACTTATACTTTCTTCTGGGGATTTTCTTTGGAATACTAAGAAGAGGGTATATTGTGTGTTTATTTAAGTTTTCTTGTATTTAATTTTTAATTTAGTAATAAAATTTTATTTATTTTACTTAAAGCATGAGTAGGTAACTTATTTCTGCTGGGGTGAAAGGTAAAATTTTTATTATAATAATTTAGATTAATCTCCCTTATTTATAATATATAAATTATCTTAAAATTTGACTTAATTGGATATCGCATTTATGGTCGGTTGGACTTAATTTAATTTGACTTAATCCTGACTTAATTGGATATCGCATTTATGATCGATTGGACTTAATTTAATTTGACTTAATCATGACTTAATTGGATACCATCTTTATGGTCGGTTGGATTAAATTAAATTTGACTTAATTGGATACTGCCTATATGGTCGGTTGGTAATTCATGTAAAATTTATATATTATAATAAGAGAGATTTCTAAATTTGAATTAATAAAAGTGGATCCCCTAACCCTAACATTTTATTTTATTATTTTAACTTTTTAAACTTCAAATTTATTTTATAATGTGATGAGCAGAAAATATATCAATATTTATCGCCCTTTTTACTTAATATTTTGTTTAGTTTCTCGAGTTTTATGAACGTTTTGATGTGTTTTACTTTATTTTGCAGATAAAATAAAATCGGAATTTAATGGAATCAATCAGGACGAAATGTGTAACAAATAAGGGTAAAACTGGACTTGATATTTTGATTTTGGAGATTGGAAACTTGAAATGACGTTCTAACGAAGTACAATTTCGGAAATTTCAATTTTGCACAATTGTCGTATTTTGGCCATAACTTTTTATTCCGATATCGGATTGAGGTGATTCAAGTTCTAGATTAAAGAAGACTCAAATATCTACAACTTTGAAGTTCATAAGATTTTCGAATTCTGAAGTTTTCATTACCGAAATTGATGAAAAATCCGGTAGTGTGTTATGTGTAATTATTAAAGTCATTTTCAAAATAAAAAAAAATAAAAAATGGAAATTGTCAAACTTCCAGCAAACATGCTTGCATGTGTGGTGGAGGATTTTGTGCCATGTTTGGTGAAAAAATTGGTGAAGAAATTGGGGGAAGCCTTTAGATTTGCCTATAAATATCAAGCTAAACTTTGTAATTTTTTCATGCTTTCTTTGGTGGATTTCTCCATGAAAACCTAAAAGAAAGTGTCTTCATGTTTATTTAAGTTTTCTTGTATTTTCTCTTTATTTATTTAATAAATTTTTATGTGTTTTTAATTACATCATGAGTATGTAATCTCTTTTTGCTGGAATCTGGGGTGAAATTTTTAATATAATAATTTAGATTTACTCCCTTAATTTAAATAAGTAAATTGAATTAATTATTTACCGCCTATATGGCCGGTTTTACGTTATCGGACTTAGTTTCCGCCTATATGGTCGGTTTAGGTGCTAACCTTGTTACCGCCTATATAGTCGGTTTATATGATTTTATTACTGCCTATATGGTCGGTTGGACTTTGGACAAATGACATTCACCGCCTATATGGTCGGTTTTAATATAATTAATTCAAGAAATGATTAATTGATAAGGGAGTAATTTATATTTGAAGTATTAAAAGTGAAACCCCTAGCTCCAGCACTTTCTTTTATTGTTGTGAATTTCTTTACTTTTTAATTTTCTATTATGTTATTTTTTAACTATGCATTTTGTAATTTTAGGTATGTTTTGTAACTAAAATTATTATCTAGGGTTGTGATGAATTTCAATATCACCGTTTTATAAGTGGTTATTTTATATTTTTGGTAGTATATTGATTTATTTATTGAGTCTTAAGCTTAATGCTTCTTGTTAACTGGCCATTAATAAGATTGTTTTGGTAAACTTAAAATGAACTTGGAAAAGGGATTTTAGGCTTTAGTCATAGACTCAATAGCTCACGATCTCACCTTGGGGTAAATGTCTCTTAGGTAGATTTCCTTACGGGATAAGATCCACATTGGCAACTTGACGGTGTATTCTATATTTCCTGAGCACAACACAGATAGCATACGACGGAGGGATTGTTAAACATATGTGATGACCTCGACTTATATAGTTCAGAAAGGTCGTTCGTGTTCTTCGCGAATTCAGAGGTGGCCGAATTGCGTACATATTAGCTAGGCTTATATGATGAACGTGTCTGAACTTAGAGAGTCCCAATATGAAGTGTATTCGTTGAGCATTTGGGTAGCCGATTATTTTTTATAAAAGATAATATTCGATATTATAATTATCACCTAAGATAATCAAGTGTTATTGGATAACATTGATTATTTATTTTGACCTAATTGGATTAATTGGATTAATTCAATAATTACACAAGTGCTTAATTGTAAAATCATAATTATGTTTGATATTCTCCTAAGCTATATTTATTTATGTATTAGATGCATGATCACATAGCTTAATGTTGAAATAAGGCTTATAATTTGTGTTAGAATGCTTTGGAAGTATAAACACAATATGTTTGTAATTAGGTCAAAGATGTTCATGTTGGATATGGAACAATTAATAAGAGTTTGGAACTCTAGATTAAAGCTTAGAGATATTACTACCATTCTAGAATCACTTGACCACCTTTGGGTGACCTAGAATTGTTCACGAGACATTTCTTATTGGGATTCTAATTTGGTTTGTGTATTGGATTCAAAATTTACTCAAATACGTATTTAGAATAAATTTATGTTTTTGTAAAAATATTTGATATTTTAAAAAACTTGATTTTTATTCTATAACATGTGTTAATGTTGGTTTTGAAATTAAAAATTAATTTTGGGTGTTTTTGAAGTGTTTAGGGAAGAGCGGAAGCTATTAGGATAATAGACCCTAATTGCTTCAGCTCTCTGAAAATTTTCCAGAGAGCTGAAGCTTTCTTTGAAAACAAAGAACAAAAAAAAATTGAAATCAGACATGTGCGCTACAGTGCGCGGGCACTGTAGAGCGTGTATTGTATGACGCGCGCTGTTTTTATTTTCGCTCGTTCTTGAGCTTCCAGACTCCAATTCAGTCCTGGATTTTTTCTATACTCTCGTAATGGAATATAGTATTTCATTAAATAATTTAAAATTACACCCATATTTGATATCCATAGGTTAGACCCATTTCCGCTGCCCGGGGTACCGATCCGACTCTAGGGATTCCACAATTGCCCCAACACAAGTACGTGTACGAATGGATGTGTTTATGAATGAATATTTATGATAAGAATTTCGGAAACAGAGAAAAAGACATGAAGATTGTGGTATCAGAATTCAAAGTAATAGATATATTCATATATATATATATATATAAACTTATGTGTGTGACGAATCTGAATGATTAAGCAATGTCTTTCATGTGTATGCTTGTGTATGAGAAACTATGTAATGAGTTTGTGACATGTGATATGTATGCATGTGAGTATTGTTTAATTGGTTAATAATTTTGTGGTGTAGTAGTCGAGCTGGTTAGGAAATCCGTTCGGATGACATTCATCTCATACCTATTTTAAAATAGGTAATGAGTCCAGTACGAGCATTGTATGTGTGATCCAACTCATATGTATGTGATGTCTTGATTTTATGTTCTTGAATGACTTGACTGTTGTGTATGGGTGAGTGGAGTCTTTATTTTAGAAATTTTAATTTTATTTCTGATATGATTTTGCAGATTGTTGATTTAATGATTTTATTTGAAATGATGATTTGATGCGAATGAAATACATGATTTAAGCTTTTGACAAAGCTTGGTTTCAGATTACGGTTCTTATGATGAAAATGATTTCTAAGGTATGATTTTATGATTTTGGAGGCATGGGGGAAAACCCATCTCAGGTGTAACTTGACACAGATATGGAATTGAAGGACATGGAATTAACGGATATCGGTAACCAATCCGGATATAGAAATGTGCAACGGGATACAGGACTAGAAATGACAAATGTCTCTAGATCCTGGGTATTGGGCTAGTGGGTAGCGATGCCCCTAGACCCGGATTTTTCAGAAACACATTGATAGCACTGATAGCACCACTGTTGTCTGATTTAGTGGCTTGGGGGACTGTGAGTACAACGCCCAAGACTACGGGATTATTATACAGATTGACAGATGATTTTACATATGATTTTACATATGATTTTGTGAATGTTTTTCGCAAAAGTTTTGGAAAGAAAATCTTGACTTATATCTTGTGGATTTATAAACAGACTTTTGAGATATGATTCTTTAAAGAGAATTGATTCATAAAAGAGTTTTCAATAAAACTCAGTTTTACAGAAAAGCTCAGAGGCTTTTTTTGACAGAATATAGTTTTCAGAAAAGTCTTACAAAAATATATGTGTTTTGAAATAAGAAAAGATATTTCAGAAAATACAGTTTTCTTAAGATAATTTGTTTGGGTTGCCGGTTCAAAGATGGATAATTGACATAAAAGGAAATGTGTTTGACATCATATTTCATTTGATTGAAGTGTATTTGATATTAAACGATGTACTATAGTATTCATGCTTTGCTTTGTATGCTTTGGATGTTAGCGATTAATTTAGTGCATATGTAGATAAGTAAATATGAAAGTTTGACATAGGTTAAGTATAAAGGATAATATCAAGTTAATAAAATCTAAACTTGTAACAATTTAGCAATTCTGATAAACTGCTGATATGTTGATTTGTTTGTTTGGAGTTTATATTTGACTTATTTGTTATAACACTAGCATGGTCACTTACTGAGTTTTATAACTCATAGTAAACCAATTTACTAGTTTTGCAGGTTGGCTACCAGATGGGTCAACCATTTCAACTTTGAAGTCATGCTCGAGACGTGGATCACCCAAACGGAAGTCACTCTCACAGGTGTCCTGGGAGAAGTCATATAGGTTTAGGTTTATTTGTTATTATATTGCTTTCGTGTTGAACACGATGGGTTGTATAAATAAGTTAAAGTTTTGATTGCTTATGATATTGTGGGCACAGAGCCCTTGAGTGTTGATATATGATGTGGGTATGGAGCCCTTAGGGTGTGATTTTGATGAGTTTTGTGTGGACCTAAGGTTCTTTTATTGGTTTGAAGTTTTCTTAGGTTCTGTTTGACGCTGGACTGTGATCCAGGTTGTTCAGTTTTATGATACACCATGCCAGATTTTCTGTAAATTTAGAGGCTTATGGAGATGGGTCAATCCTGTCTCCTACCGGTAACCTTCTGCATCTAGCGGACTGTTACAGAACCATGAGTCTTGGAGACTCGTATAGACTTGTAGGTATTTATAGCGGATAAACATTAAACGACTCACCAAATATTCTTAATAGATGGTACACCAACATAAAAAAGAATCTTCTCGGGTTCAGTGAGCATAGTGATTCTTTGACTTGAGATATCACTGTGGATATATGAGTTATCCTCCACACTTTGATGGCAGTCATGTCACCGATCTATTTAGATCAAATCTCTGTCTGGTCATTGGGTGTTGACTGATGCTCAGGATATTCTGTGTGTGTCAAGAAAGGATCTGTCAGTTATGTGTACAGAGAATAAGTATTCAATATGGAATTAGCAATCTGTTAAATCCATGGGCCTATGGTACACTATAGAAGTGAGTTCTGAGTGTTATTAAGAGATTGCTAATAGATACGTCGACGTAATTATATCTATAAAAATTTGACGTTAATATCTATATCTCTGGAATAATCAGGATACCTGTGACAGATGGATTATACGTATGCAATGACATCGACTTGTATGGTTCAGAGAGTTTATATGTGTTCGTCATAATTTACGGGTGGGTATATTATGGACATGAAATTGGATTTTGTGATATGTCTGAACCTAGAGAGTCTCTCACTAATGAAATATACTCGTAGAGCACTAAGATAACTTTTATGAATAATATTGATTATTTATAAACCATTTAACGGTTAAACGAAAGATACACGCAAATGGACTGACCGGCGTGATCACACACGTATAACGCAAGCGCACGTATTGTTCAAGTAGTATAAAATAGCGATCCCACGAGGACTTAATTCCTACTGTTGTTATTAATTATTGATTCTATTTATTTACAAGTATCTAATTAGGAAGAGAATGGAATGATTGCTTGACTGATTGGTTGAATGTGGATTTGCTAAATAAATAAATAAATAAAAATATAAAAGAAAATACTAAGGAAAACAAATAAAAGACTCAAATATCTAGGGTTGTGATTCCACACAATATTATTCTAATATTGAATTGATTCTCTTATATATGTGTAATAAATCAGTCTGCTAACTTGGAACACGAAAATATGCAAAAGCCTCTTCCGATGGTCAGATGCAAATACCCAGTGTAACCCAATTAATCATATTCATATGTCAACCAAGTTACATGAATTCATTAAGTTCAAGTTCCAATTATGGCTACCCCCGCCAGACATGTATATTCCTATCCTGTAAGGAAATCTATTAAAGGTTATTTATCCTTAAGGAAGATCGTGAGCTACTGAATCTAAGGCTGAAACCTAAAATCCCTCTTCCAAGTTTATTTTAAGCTTACCACATCAATCTTATTGGTGATCGGGCAACAAGAAGCATTAAGCTTAAGATCCAATAAACAAACCAAAGAATTACCCATAATATAATTAAATCAATTATTAAGCCCAAGAATATTGTGTTTTATCATTTCTACATATTAAAAATAAAATGGTGGGGGTTAGGGAATCCACTTTCAGAAATCTCATATTATTATAATACGAAAATTGTCAGTGTTACCCAAATAAGTTGAACCAGCCATAAAGGTGATGTTATTATTTATCCATAAACCAGCCATAGGTGGTAATCATCTGTAGACAACAGGACCTGGGCGACGCCGTTCCTAGGCTCGCGGCCTAGTTGGGAAGGATTACATAACATGGAGTCGCCACCCGGTGTGAACCGGGACAAAGATTTAAGGCCGCACTCACCCCTCGCAAGGGAAGACCTCAAACCGTTGGGTTCAGAATGGTCCCTTACTTATGTCACTTGTAATGAAAGGATTCATGTAATAATTTAACTAAGCTTAAGTAACACTTATTTCCAAGAGTATCATGCTTCTAAATTCTCATATGCAAAATAAAACTTATGTGTACATTTTTACATATATCTCATATTCAAAATTGCATGCTTAACATATATCAAGATAGCAACGAACATACAAATTTACATATCACATTCAGGAAAACACAAGCACACATATTGACCCTACAAGCACACATATGGGCACTTTTCCAAATGGTACGTGGAATTGTAGCCCAAGTACAGACCGCACTACCGTCCATTCGGAATCGGCTACGGAATTTACGTCTGGGTTTCCATCCGATATACCACAAGAAATAATACTCAAATGTTATCATGACATAAGCATACGAATTGTGACACATTTGCATAAGAAAGATCGACCAATAGGCAATTATGCATGAATATAATAAGACAGACTCAGTTCAGTGTGTGCACGTTCGTGTAACGTTCGTAAACGCGTTCGAACGGAATGAAACAGAATGCTCACGTTCGAGTAGCGTTCGTAAACGCGTTCGAACGGAAATGAAACAGAATGCTCACGTTCGAGTAGCGTTCGTAAACGCGTTCGAACGGAAATGAAACAGAATGCTCACGTTCGAGTAGCGTTTGTAAACGCGTTCGAACGGAAATGAGACAGAATGCTCACGTTCGAGTAGAGTTCGTAAACGCGTTCGAACGGAGATGAGACAGAAAGCTCACGTTCGTATGGCGTTTGTAAACGCGTTCGAACGGATACGAGACCTGACACATAATAAGGCAAAAACACATGCACGTTCGAGTTGCGTTCGTGAACGCGTTCGAACGGACACGGACCTGATGCATGAAATAGGATGCAATACATAAACAAAAAATAAAGGGGCGCGGCGAAGCACTGCCGTAAAGGTGGCCTTTTGGGGCTCTTGATCTCTCAAAGAGAGGACCTTTAGACCAACATACTAAGCCCATGCGCGTCACATCACACATACAAGAATAGAACCAATCATATCAACCAAGTATGCCCGATTGAACACATCTTACATCCAATCTGAACACACATCAACCGGCGCGGCAAAGTATCGTGGTAAAGGGCTTTTAGCCCCTCCCCATAGGGGATCTCACAACACACTTACTAAGCCCATGCGCTCGATTGACTTATACATACGAAAATAAAGATAATAATATCAAACTAAGTATGCCCGATTGAACGTATCTCGCGTCCAACCGAACATACATCAACCGCGCGGCGAAGTAGTGTCACGAAGGTGGCCTTTTCGGCTCTTTGTCTCCTAAATGGAGGACCTTTGGACTAACTCACTAAGCCCATGCGCTTGGTTGAATCATGCATAACTAACGACATATTGAATTCAAGTAAGCAAACTAAATAAACAAGAGCAACACAACAAAAGAAAGATGGTGCCGTTTACCCAAGCGGTACGTGAAGTTGTGGCCCGAGTACAGATCATATTACCGTCCATTCGGAATCGGCTATGAAATTTATGTCCGGGTTTCCATCCGATATACCGCGAGAGTTGACACATCTCTCATTCATCCGATACCCACAACATACATCATACACACAACGGATACAACAAATACAGAAAATATAATCAACATAAATGACCAGAAAATAACATGAGAATAAGCGTGAAAGATACCCTCAGGTCTAACCTTTTAAGCCGTCTCTCGGACTCACGTTCCACGAAGATCGAAAGGGGGGTAGAGCTCCGCAACTTTTTCTGGTCCGCTGGTTCGACGTCCTAGCTCACTGTTCCGCTGCTTTGCTTACGATTCGAACTCCGTTCTGCTCCTATTCGGCTCCTGTTTTGCTGCTCACTGCACGGGGACCTGTTTCAATGTTTTCAAAGAACTATTCCAAGTTGTGTGGGTTCTTAGTGCAATTAAAAGTGATTATTTTTAAGATTATCTATGTAGTTTTCTAAGTTACTGTTTTTTAAGGATTTGGGCTGCTGTGTTTGTGTGATTTTCGGTGATGTATGGAGGTTTAGAGGGGCTGGTTTTCGGTGGTGATTAGGGGTTGTTTTGGTGCTTGTAGTTTCGGTGGTGATTAGGGTGGTTACTTGTGGTAGATTCGGATATGGAGGAGATAGTTGAGGTTCTTTTGTTCTCTTTTCGTGTGTGTATGAAGTGTTTTCTCTTTTTGTCTGTTTTGGGTGTGTAAAGAGAGTCTAGAGAGATTTCGAGAGAGCTTGGGTGTGAATTGTGTTGTGTCCAGGAGCTAAATGGCCTTGGTTAGGGGTTGTTTATATAGAGAATGGCTAGGGTTGACAAGGGAAGGGATCTTGTTTCCAAATTAGGAGAGGTGAGAAAGGCATACACAAGATTGAGGGGGGACAAGATATTTTAATTTAAGAAGTTGTAATATTTAATTGGTGTTGGTTTAGGAATACAAATATTTTATATTGGTAAATATCTTATTAGATTAGGAAGTCAAATATATGATTGGCTTTAATTGGTTAGGATTGATTTTAATTAGGCATATCTTCTTTTTAGTTTAGTATGTGATTTGTTTAATTTAGGTAAATATTTTATTTAATTGGTAAATGGTTTAAATATTTTATTTAATGTTTAATATTTAAATTAATATTTATTTATTTAATTTGGGATGTGTTTTATGGGCTTTGGGGAGCTAAATGGGCTGGGTGTGAGGCTAGCAGCAAAACCAGAATTACCGACACCGTTCGAACGCTCCCTCGAACGCTACACGAACGCCCGCAATCTGTTTTCCGTTCGAACGAAGTAACGAACGCAGCACCAACGAAGACAGTGAGCTTGTTTATTCTGAATTCCCCTTCCGATATCCGTTTCCCGCGGCTTTCATGACTCAAAAGGTAGTGCCTCCAAATGAGACTCATCATCGGGTTTCACATGCAAAATGCAATGCCTACAGTCGCCCCCACTTTGATGTGACTTGTGCAGTGTGTGACTTTGAACAATCCTATCAAAGTTATGCAATGCATTTTCACTTACCTGGCTCGCCAGCTGCCGCTTGACTTACCATGTGTTGAGTTGAGTTGGTGATGTAGTGGACCTCGATCCTGGGACGTATCCCCATAACTGCAAGTGATTTGGGCCTTGGCCCTAGGATTCATTCCAAAACTGAGATTTATTCTTGGATTCGTTCCAGAACTGAGATTCGTTCTCAGATTCATTCCAAAACTGAGATTCGTTCTCGGATTCATTCCAAAACTGAGATTCATTCTCGGATTCATTCCCAAACTGAGATTCGTTCTCGGATTCATTCCAAAACTGAGATTCGTTCTCGGATTCATTCCCAAACTGAGATTCGTTCTCGGATTCATTCCAAAACTGAGATTTATTCTTATGGATTCCTTCCGTATTCTGAGATTCATTCTCTGGATTCCTTCTAAATTCGGAGATTCCTTCTCTGGATTCTTTCCAAACTCTGATGATGTGGGCCTCGGCCCTAGGATTCATTCCATAACTCTGACGACGTGGGCCTCGGCCCTAGGATTCATTCCCGGATCCGTTCCTGGATTCATTCCAAACTTTGATGATGTGGGCCTCGGCCCTAGGATTCTTTCCTGGAGTGCCATTCCCGGCTTGTTCATTCTTGAACTATCCATTCCCGGACCATATCTCCATTCTCGGAGTGTCATTTCCAACTTGTTCATTCTTGAACTCTGCTCCATTCTTGGATTGCCATTCTCGGCAGAACTGATCTGACATAATGTGGGCCTCGCCCCCAGAATGCCATACCCGGCAATGCTGATACTGATGCTAATACGGGCCTCGCCCCAAACTGATGCTGATGTGGGCCTCGGCCCTGGGATTTATTCCCTGGATTTTGCTGATGCGGGCCTCGGCCCTGGGATTCATTCCCTGGATCCATTCCAAAATTCTGCTGATGTGGGCCTTGACCCTGGGATTCATTCCCTGGATTCATTCCAAAATTCTGCTGATGTGGGCCTCGGCCCTAAACTGATATTGATATGGGCCTCGCCCCCAGACTGATACAGATACGGCCTCGCCCCTGTGACTCATTTCTGAATTGCTGACATGGACCTCAACCCCGGGATTCATTCCAACACTCTGACGATGTGGGCCTCGACCCTGGGACTCATCCCAAAAACTACTACTCATATGTTATTGCTTCTGGTTGTCTTTTCTTTGCCGCTTTCTCTTTTTCTCTTCTGAAACCTGTTATTACAAAACAGAACAAACACAAAAGGGATGCAAAATGTGTTACGTGTATGCATGCATGCATGATTGGGTTTCCTATCCCATTGAGTTAGGTTTTCTATCAATTCTTTTGATGACTGTTTAGTCTTCTCTTCCTAATGTAAAGAACTACTTCATTCTATCTTCATTGACTGGCTCGATGTACTTATTCCTTTCCAAGTTTTGACAATCTCACTGTCTTCATTTCCCAGTTTCTGAACGGCTAACTTATCCTTTCTGCTTGCTTTTTCTGAGGATCCCCCGTGTTCTGAGCATCTTAATACCAAGATTGAATGCTTTTGTCACATGCACTCATGTTGCAAGTTGAGAAGTGGAGATTCAGACAAGTAAGCGAAATGAACTTCTTTATTATTGTTGAGAAAAGGTCCGAACAAGCAAACAAAATCAATGTCTTTATTAAAAATGCAAGATAAACTTGGAGAAACAGCAGTGCCTTCTTCCTCAGCCTATGGTTCTTCATCCTTGTCATCCCTTATCCCAATGAATGAAGCTGAGTGGTTGAGAGCCTGGAGGACAAGGGTTTCGGGTAGGCCAGAGTTGATCATGTAGTTAGGTAGGGGATTTCTGTGTGCATTGGGTTGTTCTCTTTCTGGGTCAGGTATTTTGTGGGTGTCAATGAGGTCTTGGATCTCATGCCTAAGGCGGGGGCAATTGTCAGTTTCGTGACCCTTTTGCTGGTGGAAGTAACATAATAAGTTTAAGTCAAGGTAGTGGGGTACAAGGCTTGGAAGTGGTTTAGGTTCCAAGGGTCTCAGGAGTCCTTGCATCTTCAACTTTTCAAACACCTTCGATAGAGGCCTGCCAAGGTTGGAAAATCGCCTATTTCTGATGGCGGCAACTTCGGCAGTAGTGGGCCTTGTCTTAGAATGCCCCCTAAAATTCCTCTTATTCTGGCCATAAAACTTCCGGTTCTCGGCCTCCTCTTCTTCAATGTCCATGACAGTTTCCCTTAGCTGTCGGAAATCCGTAATCATTGAAGTCATCCTCCTTAACTTGCCAAAGATCGAGGGCTTGGTGCCCTTAATGATCATTTTAATCTGGTCATTCTCAGAGGGCCAAGTCTGCATCTTCAGAAGCTGGCTTCTCCAGCGGTCTACATACTCCTTGAAGCTTTCTTCTGGCTTCTGCTTAGTGTTCTCCAATCACGAAGTGACAAATCAATCTCTAAGTCTGTAACATATTGCTTCAGAAAAGCATCAGCTAGTTCCCTCCAATCTTCCTTAACCTTCTTCTCAAGGCTATGATACCAAACCACAGGAGCCCCCTCGAGTGACATCCCAAACATCTTTTGGACTTGGCGCTGTGATAGGCCCACTGAACTCATAACCGAGACATATTGCTGCAGATGGACTCTCGGGTCCCCATTCCCATTAAACTTGGCCATGTCGGGCATTCTGAACTGTGCAGGCAACTGTTCCTCAAAAGTCAAAGTGTCATAATCCAGCAAATCCTCATTCTTACCCCTTATCTTGCGGGTAACCGACTCAACCTGATCCCGAAGTTTCTGTAGCTCTGTCTGAGACCCAGATACTCTGCCTGCTGCATACTCTGCCATATCATCATCAAAAGCGGGGATATCATCCCCCAATCTGTTCGGAGATTCCTCTTGTCTCACATCCCCAGAATGAACCCCGGCACGAGACCCAGCTATACCAGCCATAGCAGTAGTCAAAGCCTGCAACTGTTCAGTGATCTTGGCGAGACCATTCTCTAACTGATCCATACGGGACACCTCATTATCGGATTCACTCATACTTGTTCTTTTAGTGAGTCTGGTTCCTTCTCTAACCCAAACGGTATCTATGGTGTCTTTTAAGACACGAAGGATGTTAACAGGGATATGTATGCATGATATGCATAAGAAATATATACATATATTAAAGCGAATAAAATTCTCAAACAAATCGGCCTATTATCATTTTAGAAGTTTTTGGGACAACTGTCATAAGGGTGAACCCGTCCCAGTTTAAATGGCACAACGAGTTCATGTCTTACGGCAAAGAGCCCAACTAAATCCAAATGATAATATTCCGAAAACAAGCACAAGGTGGCCCATCAATCACTTAGAAGCTTTTTGGTCCAATAGTCATGAAATACGTTCTTGTCCCAGTTTAAATGGCCCAACAAGCCCATATCCCATGACAAATGGTCCAAATGGATCCAAACGGTGATGTTCCCAAACATAAGCATAGAAGGGAGATAATGCAAACATATCATAATAATTTTTACATAATGGCCCATCAACATTTCAGAAGCCTTGGGCTTAGTAGTCATACAGTACGAACTTGCCCCAGTTTAAATGGCCCAGCAAGCCCGTATTTTTGACAATAGTCCAACTGCATCCAAATGAGGACGGTCCACAAGCACATATTCAAGGAAATAATTGCTACTTTAGCCAACCCGGTCTATGGGTGGGTTAGTAAGAGTATAGACAAAGGCTCTCACCGGCGAAGGATGGCCCACAACTAGGTCTCCCCACTCAAGGGTTCGAGCAACCAAGTGAGCGCACCCCTTTTTATACACTAAGGTACGTGCCAATGAGCTATGGTGTGTGACGGACTGTCAAATGGATTTCCCGTTGTAGATCCCCCAGAGGGAAGGTGGAGCGAGGCTCACTTAAATACCCAAGCCTCTTAGGCTCTTATCGCTTGTTGTCAGGAATAAACAACGAGTCATCCAAATTAGTCTATCACAATAGGCTACGAGTAGATGACTATCTAGGTGTCTTCACAGCTTTTCCTTCTAGAAAGGTAGTGAATGAAGGAGGACACCAAACCATTACCTAGCCTTAAAATGCCTTTGATTAAACCCTCACTTTACCCACTATAGACACGGTCAATTAAAACATAAATCCAAACATCACAAGATAATATTTCGGGGCCAATTCTCTAATCCCCAGTGGAGTCGCCAGACTGTAGACAACAGGACCTGGGCGACGCCGTTCCTAGGCTCGCGGCCTAGTTGGGAAGGATTACATAACATGGAGTCGCCACCCGGTGTGAACCGGGACAAAGATTTAAGGCCGCACTCACCCCTCGCAAGGGAAGACCTCAAACCGTTGGGTTCGGAATGGTCTCTTACTTATGTCACTTGTAATGAAAGGATTCATGTAATAATTTAACTAAGCTTAAGTAACACTTATTTCCAAGAGTATCATGCTTCTAAATTCTCATATGCAAAATAAAACTTATGTGTACATTTTTACATATATCTCATATTCAAAATTGCATGCTTAACATATATCAAGATAGCAACGAACATACAAATTTACATATCACATTCAGGAAAACACAAGCACACATATTGACCCTACAAGCACACATATGGGCACTTTTCCAAATGGTACGTGGAATTGTAGCCCAAGTACAGACCGCACTACCGTCCATTCGGAATCGGCTACGGAATTTACGTCTGGGTTTCCATCCGATATACCACAAGAAATAATACTCAAATGTTATCATGACATAAGCATACGAATTGTGACACATTTGCATAAGAAAGATCGACCAATAGGCAATTATGCATGAATATAATAAGACAGACTCAGTTCAGTGTGTGCACGTTCGTGTAACGTTCGTAAACGCGTTCGAACGGAAATGAAACAGAATGCTCACGTTCGAGTAGCGTTCGTAAACGCGTTCGAACGGAAATGAAACAGAATGCTCACGTTCGAGTAGCGTTCGTAAACGCGTTCGAACGGAAATGAAACAGAATGCTCACGTTCGAGTAGCGTTTGTAAACGCGTTCGAACGGAAATGAGACAGAATGCTCACGTTCGAGTAGCGTTCGTAACGCGTTCGAACGGAGATGAGACAGAAAGCTCACGTTCGTATGGCATTTGTAAACGCGTTCGAACGGATACGAGACCTGACACATAATAAGGCAAAAACACATGCGCGTTCGAGTTGCGTTCGTGAACGCGTTCGAACGGACACGGACCTGATGCATGAAATAGGATGCAATACATAAACAGAAAATAAAGGGGCGCGGCGAAGCACTGCCGTAAAGGTGGCCTTTTGGGGCTCTTGATCTCTCAAAGAGAGGACCTTTAGACCAACATACTAAGCCCATGCGCGTCACATCACACATACAAGAATAGAACCAATCATATCAACCAAGTATGCCCGATTGAACACATCTTACATCCAATCTGAACACACATCAACCGGCGCGGCAAAGCATCGTGGTAAAGGGCTTTTAGCCCCTCCCCATAGGGGATCTCACAACACACTTACTAAGCCCATGCGCTCGATTGACTTATACATACGAAAATAAAGATAATAATATCAAACTAAGTATGCCCGATTGAACGTATCTCGCGTCCACCGAACATACATCAACCGGCGCGGCGAAGTAGTGTCACGAAGGTGGCCTTTTCGGCTCTTGTCTCCTAAATGGAGGACCTTTGGACTAACTCACTAAGCCCATGTGCTTGGTTGAATCATGCATAACTAACGACATATTGAATTCAAGTAAGCAAACTAAATAAACAAGAGCAACACAACAAAAGAAAGATGGTGCCGTTTACCCAAGCGGTACGTGGAGTTGTGGCCCGAGTACAGATCATATTACCGTCCATTCGGAATCGGCTATGAAATTTATGTCCGGGTTTCCATCCGATATACCGCGAGAGTTGACACATCTCTCATTCATCCAATACCCACAACATACATCATACACACAACGGATACCACAAATACAGAAAATATAATCAACATAAATGACCAGAAAATAACATGAGAATAAGCGTGAAAGATACCCTCAGGTCTAACCTTTTAAGCCGTCTCTCGGACTCACGTTCCACGAAGATCGAAAGGGGGGGGTAGAGCTCCGCAACTTTTTCTGGTCCGCTGGTTCGACGTCCTAGCTCACTGTTCCGCTGCTTTGCTTACGATTCGAACTCCGTTCTGCTCCTATTCGGCTCCTGTTTTGCTGCTCACTGCACGGGCTACCTGTTTCAATGTTTTCAAAGAACTATTCCAAGTTGTGTGGGTTCTTAGTGCAATTAAAAGTGATTATTTTTAAGATTATCTATGTAGTTTTCTAAGTTACTGTTTTTTAAGGATTTGGGCTGCTGTGTTTGTGTGATTTTCGGTGATGTATGGAGGTTTAGAGGGGCTGGTTTTCGGTGGTGATTAGGGGTTGTTTTGGTGCTTGTAGTTTCGGTGGTGATTAGGGTGGTTACTTGTGGTAGATTCGGCTATGGAGGAGATGATTGAGGTTCTTTTGTTCTCTTTTCGTGTGTGTATGAAGTGTTTTCTCTTTTTGTCTGTTTTGGGTGTGTAGAGAGAGTCTAGAGAGATTTCGAGAGAGCTTGGGTGTGAATTGTGTTGTGTCCAGGAGCTAAATGGCCTTGGTTAGGGGTTGTTTATATAGAGAATGGCTAGGGTTGACAAGGGAAGGGATCTTGTTTCCAAATTAGGAGAGGTGAGAAAGGCATACACAAGATTGAGGGGGGACAAGATATTTTAATTTAAGAAGTTGTAATATTTAATTGGTGTTGGTTTAGGAATACAAATATTTTATATTGGTAAATATCTTATTAGATTAGGAAGTCAAATATATGATTGGCTTTAATTGGTTAGGATTGATTTTAATTAGGCATATCTTCTTTTTAGTTTAGTATGTGATTTGTTTAATTTAGGTAAATATTTTATTTAATTGGTAAATGGTTTAAATATTTTATTTAATGCTTAATATTTAAATTAATATTTATTTATTTAATTGGGATGTGTTTTATGGGCTTTGGGGAGCTAAATGGGCTGGGTGTGAGGCTAGCAGCAAAACCAGAATTACCGACACCGTTCGAACGCTCCCTCGAACGCTACACGAACGCCCGCAATCTCTTTTCCGTTCGAACGAAGTAACGAACGCAGCACCAACGAAGACAGTGAGCTTGTTTATTCTGAATTCCCCCTTCCGATATCTGTTTCCCGCGGCTTTCATGACTCAAAAGGTAGTGCCTCCAAATGAGACTCATCATCGGGTTTCACATGCGAAAATGCAATGCCTACATCATCTGTCACCTAAAGACCGACCTATAAGCGGTGTCACATTATGTTACATAAATAAATACAGTCATTAAGGCGGTATCAACTTTTAATCCGTATTATTAAATTACAATTTCCATATTATAAATTAAGTGAGATTAATCTACATTTACTATTTCTAATTTAGAAATCTCATTTATTATAATATATCAATTTACGTGATAATTATCAACCGACCATATAGGCGGTATCCTGATTAAGTCAAGTTATAATTAATTCCAACCGACCATAAAGGCGATATCCAATTTAGTCAGGTTAAAATCAATTTAATTAAGTCCAACCGACCATAAAGACGGTATCCAATTAAGTCAGGTTTAAAGAATATCTATATATTATAATTGAGGGAGATTAATCTAAATTATAATTATAAAAAGCTTCACCCTTCCCCCAGCAGTAAATTAACTACTTAACATAAAAGAAATAAAAAGTAAATAAAATAAAACTATTACTGAAAATAAAAGTGCATAATTAAAAGTACTGAAAGTAAATAAATAAAAATGCTTAATTTAAATTACAAAAACTTAAAAAACAAGATCAATCCTTAGTCCCCTATTAGGAACTCTATGAAGGTATGAATTTGCAAATGAAATCGAGCTAAATTTATAGGCATCACTTGGTCCCATGCGTCGCGACGCGTGAACCATTACGCGTCGCGACCCGCCGTTGATTTTGGACGCGTGGCACGCGGTTTCTAGAGATGATGACACGTGGCTGTCGGTAGAATTATTGTGTCAGCATCGCGGTGTGGAGAGTTGGTGTGCGTCGCGATGTTGACGTCAGCAATGACGTGTGTCGATGATGATTGTCGGCAGCATGTGATGATGACATGTGTATGGCGCACGTTAGCTGATGTGGTGTGATGTTGACACATGGCAGACGCAAGTTAGTAAAGGCGCATGATAGCAAACTTCTCTGATGTTGACATGTGTCCCATGTATTTTAGCAGTACCCGGCGCGTGTTAGCGGTCGCGACGCAGAAGTACTGCATGTCGCGACACTCAAATAACTATTTTGCCTTTTTTGTCCGTTTTTCACTATTTTGGCCCTGATTTGGTTCCAGTGAGTCCTGAAAGCTTATTTATTTGCAAAATAACACAAAACACATAAAAACATTCACAAAACCCAAGAAATTATACAAAATATTAGATCAAATGAGTGGGAAATAATGATATATTTACCACTTATCACATTCCCAAACCTAAACATTTTGCTAGTCCTCGAACAAAACAACAAAATAAAATAACATAAACATCTTTAAAATAAAATTAAACTAAGCCATTTTCATAGGGATCACGGTTGCATTTAGCATATGCAACAGGCCTCTAAACCCCTAGGTGTCCCTAGTGGACGAGTTGTAGTCTCGTGAGGGCTTACAGCAACGATACTCACAAACGTCAATCTAATGCACACAAAAGCAAAGAGATAATAAAACTAATGCACACAAAAGCAAAAAGACAAGAGAAAAGAAAAAGAAAATAAACGAAATAATAGTTATATAAACAACGTCCTCAGAGAATGTCTAGCATCAAAGTTAGAGGAACCTTCAAAATGCATACTACAACTAAAATCCTTTCTTTTGAACAAAATATCTAAATCAGACTCTAGGTGTGTGTGTGAATAATTCTGCAAAAAACTTCGACTCTAAGTTATCAACTAGGTGATTTCGTCTCAATTCCCAGTAGCTAATGGGTCAAACCAACCTGACTATCTAAAATTGTTCTGTCTACTACAATCTGCGTAAAGTGAGGTATTTGATTTTTTTTTTGTGACATTTTTGATTCATGTAGCGAGTTTTGAGTCAGTAACTCCCAAACCAGTTGGCTTTAGTGTTGGACAATTATGACCCATAGCATCACTATTTGTACAGAACATGGTGTTGTTGTACAAATAAACTATGTGACAAAGGAAATTGCTATTTTATCATTTGTAATTATATTACCAAGATATATAAATGATAAAAGTCCATATGATTAGTACCGGATTAATAAGATATAAGACAATATTAATACACTAAGGTTTAATCATTAAATATCCATAGTTGTAGTATTATCGAGATTGGACATCGATAATGCGGAATAGACTAGTATTGCACTTGTGCGCGTTGTGGGAGCATAACGGCATAGTTCTCATATATTTAAGTATTGGATACTTATGCAAGTGTGATAAGAGGTTGTGTTTACCGATGGTACGGGAACAGCTTCGCTCTGGATAGACCCCTCGGAATCCCATTGGTAGTATGACTATGTGTCTATGGGAATCCGAACCAGGGTAGGTGTATTTGGTCTTAACCTGAGACTTGCATCGCTAATACTTGCGACAATCAGTATACTTTGGTTTTGGTCGTCCGAGGCTTTAACAAGTTCTGTGTACGCCTCTTCTGGGTATACTGAGAATCGTAGTGTATTGGGTGTGAAGTCAAGATGGAAGTATCACTTCAGTCATATGGAGATGATGATCACGTAGGATACAGAACTAGTACTCTTAAGTACTGCAGTCATCGGGATAATATGACTAGGTCATGATTATCCGATTATAGAGACTAGTTACCAGAGATCCGATATATGCTTCGTACGGGACAGACACAATTCCAGCTTTAGGCCTAGCATGTGATATCGATACTGGATCGTTGATGAGTGGTATTTATATCACTATTTCCCACTCATTTAACTTAATATTTTGAATAGTTTCTTGAGTTTTGTGAACGTTTTGATGTGTTTTATTGTTATTTTGCAGATAAATAAAGTTTGGACAGCACTGGAGGCAATTTGGGGCAAAACCGGACAAAAATGCGTCAACAGGGATATTTTAGTCTTCTGCGCGTCGCGACTCTGGAACAATTCGCGCCGCGACGCCCAGCATGCGCCAAATCTGCTAACGTGCGCCATGGTCAACAGGTCAACAATTTGAAAAGTTTTGACTTTGCTAAAATGCGCCGTGCCACGTGTCACCATCACAACGAATCCGCTAAAATGCGCCGTGCCACGTGTCAACATCACATGCTGCCGACACTCTGACATGACACGTGTCACCTCGTCATCAGCCATGTCATCGGTCAACGAGTCAACATTGCCACATGTCATGCCTCGTCATCAGACACGTCAGCTCAGCCAATCAGAACTTGACACGTGTCGCCACGTGTCGCAATCCCATTGTGCCGACAGTTGTACAGTCAGCCGCCACGCCACGTCAGCGCCACGTCATCGCCACGTCGCCTCCGCGTCAGCATGACGTCAGCATGACGTCATCACAATAATTGAGAATTAGCCGCCTTGACACGTGTCAGTTGCATAGTCAGCCGCCTCGCTACGTGTCACCTTCTCAGCGTGCCACATCGACAAATCCAGCGTCGCGACGCTGGAACAGTGAAAAATATTTCTATAAATAGGCCGCGAATTTTCAGTTTTTCATACACCTTTTCTCTCTCTTGATTTCTCTCTCTAGAGAGATTTTCTCTCTCTAGAATTTTTATTTTTTTTTTAGTTTTATTTTTATTTTTAGTTTTGTAAATAATTTTAATTACTTTTTGTAATAATAGTAATTTAATTTTTACTTTTTACAGTTTTTACTATTCACATGTTGAAGTAACTTTTTCACCTAGGGTGAAAGGTAATTCTTTTACTGTTACTATTTAGATTAATCTCCCTTAAAAATAATATATTCACTATTTAAAATATTGACTTAATAAGGAATACCGCTATATTGGTCGGTTGGTAATTTAATTTTAATCTGTTTTAAACCTGACTAATCAAGGATACCGCCAGATTGGTCGGTTGGTAAATTTAACACAAGTTTATATATTATTTTATGGGAGATATCTAAATTAGTAGTAGTAAAAGTAATTCCTTTTACCTTAGCATTTTATTTTATTTTATTTTACTTTTCGGTATTTTTATTTTATGTCTTTTATTTTTATGTTTTTATTAGTCCTAGTTATTTGTTAGTTAATTAGGGGTTGTGATGACTTTTAATATCACCGGTTTATAAGGGATTATTTTATAGTTTGGGTAATTTATAAGTTTATTTATTAAGTCTTAAGCTTAATGCTTCTTGTTGTCTGATCACCAATAAGATTGAAATGGTAAATCTAAAATGAACTAGACATAGGGATTTTAGGTTTCAGCCTTAGACTTAATAGCCCACGATCTTCCTTGAGGATAGATAACCTTTAATAGATTTCCTTACAGGATAGGAATATACCTGTGGGCGGGGGTAGCCATAATTGGAACTTGAACTTAATGAATCCAGGTAATGTGGTTGACATAGGAATATGGTTCAATGGGGTTATACTGGGTATTTGTAGTTGACCATCGGAAGAGGCTTTTACATAATTTAGTGTTCCAGGTTAGTAAACTGATTTATTACACAAACATAAAATAATCACTTCATCTTTTAAATGATATTAAAAGAAGTCACAACCCTATATCTTTTTATCTTTTATTTTCTTTAGTATTTTCTTATCTTTTTATTTATTTAGCAATCTTCAAACAACCAAATCAATCAAGCAATCAATTACATTCTCCCTTTAATTAGATATTTGTAATTAAATAGATTCAACAATTAATAACAACAGTAGGAATTAAGTCCTCGTGGGATCGATATTTTTATACTACTTGAACGATACGTGCGCTTGCGTTATACGTGTGTGTTTACGCCGGTCAAGTTTTGGCGCCGTTGCCGGGGACTTATATTTCTTGAGTTGTTATTTTGAAGCTATCTAATTTACTTGTATCTAATTTTCTTTATTTTTATCTGTAATTTTTATTTCTTTCTTTTGATTTCAGGTGACTTAAAAATGGAATGTTACTGGGAGATTGAAAGATTGCGTGCTTTACAAGAAGATACACCCCAAATCTGGGAGCAACAGTCCGGTTTCTGAGGCCTGTTGTCGAGCCCAATGATTATCACTGGATGCCAGAATCAAGCAACACTACATTTGCTCAACAGAACTCAATGTGGAGATGTGACATATGTAATGGTGACCACCCAAGCGATTATTGCGAATACAACTACCATCCAGGGTGGCAGAACTATCAAGATCCTTCATGGTACGAAGAGCCATCATATTTCACAGAACCATCACATTTTCCATCTTATCCACCATCTTCCTTCGATCCTTATCAAGAACCAGAACCATCCGAGGAAGATCAGTGGATTCACATGTTCAAAGAACAGACAGCTCAATTTGATGCACAAGTTCAGAGTAACACATAATCCATACAGAGAATGACAGATCAGATCAGACAATTAACAGAAAACCAGAACTATATACCTCAAGAACCATTCTCAGATGACACTGATGAAGCCTTCGAGTACCAATCATTTTATAATGACATTTCAACAGAGGAGGAGGCTGAGCAGTATCAACAATCAGAGGTATCAGTTCAGGAACTTGAACCGGCAAAGTCTCGATTTGATTTCTATTATTCAGATTCTGACGAGGATGAAGCTGAAATATTTGTACCAACTGCATCAAAAATTGAGGATGACATTCTGTATCCTCAAAATGAAGATCTTGGAGATTCCATTGCACAAATGTTTGATGAAGATCTACCTGAGCTAATCATTTCAACCAGATCAGAGGATGAAGACCTAAAATCTAACATTTCTTTTCAGGTTGAAAATTTTGAAACATGTATTTCACAGATGACAGATGAAGAACTGAATATGGAAATTTTAAAATACATCTGTGAAGAAAAGGTGGAGCAAGAAGCAGAGCAAATGGAGGAGAAAATGACTGACCTTAATAAAGATCCAGAGCATTCAGGAAAAACATCGCTGTTTTGGGGAGTACAAATCAAAAATATCACCCAGAAGTTTGACAGAATGGAACTTCCATTCCAAGTCAAGCACCATACGAGACCTCCTGATTTTCTTTCTTTCTTTTCAGGTACTACTGGAGCAACAAAAGTTAAAAAGGTGGCACAAGCACTGAATGGGACAAAACTCTTTTTGCCACTTTACCGTTGGAAGAGACCATTCAAAAGCAACGCTCACGGGATTGTCTTTAATCGGACATCCAAAACGACACTGAAACCTCCTTAACAGATAAATTTTAGTCACGTCTGGCTGAAGACGAAAATTTAGCGCTAGCAGGGAGGCAACCCATGCAAATTTGTTGTAATTTATTTTTCATATTTTGTGTGAACTTTTTAATTTGTTTGTTATTTTTGCAGGAAAAATTAAAAACGGAATTTTTCAGGACAAAAGTAGGCCAGGACAAGAGGGATTTTCAAAATAAAAATTTGACAAAATCACGAAGATACAAAGTTAATCCAGGAGACGGCCGAGTAAAAAGACACTTCTTGAGAGGCGTCCCTATGGATTTATCCGTCGCAAGACATGATTTTGCAAAAAAAAAAAAAAAACCCTCAAAATTACCGAGCGTCGCGACGCACGACCAATTTCAGCGTCGCGACACTGGTTTGATTACAAGCCTAAAACCAGCAGCCACCACGCACAGATCACTCCTCCTTCTTCACAGATCTCACCATTTTCTCTCAACCCACCGTGAACCAAATCATCCAACCAAAACCCATCATCATCTTCCTCAACCACCACGAAACCAGAAACCATCACCCAAAACGCAATCCAACCCACCGAGAGCCATCCTTGCCGTGAGCAAATCTTCGCCAGCCGAGATCCACAGCCGCAACCATCGCCAAACCAAACCGTCCAGCCACCGTGAGATCGCCAAAATCCACGACCGAAGCTGAACTGAAACCATTACCACCCTTGCCGTGACCGAGCCTTCCTTCGCCGAGTCAAAACCAAGCCATCATCACTGCCGTTCAGCCACCCCACCAGAAACCCAAGACGAGATCTACCAGAAACCAGAAACCCACCTTTGTCGAGCCAGATCTGCCGTGAACTTCACCACCGAGAGACAACCAACACCCAAACCGAGAACCAATAGAAACCGTGACTGAACCCACTGCCAAGATCCATCAAGAACGAAGCCGAATCAACCCACCAACAGCCGCACCCACCACCGTGATCCACTGCCAAAACAGACCAAAGCCGAGATACTCCAAAACCGGAACCAAGCCATCACTGCCGAGAGTGCCACTGCCAAAATCAGAATTTGAGAAAGACGGTAATAATTAATAAAAAAATTTTGATTTGGTAATTGGGTAAATTGAAAAATTGAATTGTGAATTGGTTGACTGTGGATTGGATTACGAAGTGTTGGATGGTTGAATTTGATTCGTAGTAATTGGGGGCGAAGTGCGGTGATCGATTGATTTGGAGTGTTTGCGGTAATTTTGTTGTTTTGTGTTGTTGAGGATTTGGGGAAAACAGAGGAGATTCTGCCAAAATTTCTGAAAAATGCCACCAAAGAGATCCAGAGCTTCAACATCTGCTGAACCCAGTTTTGACAGTACAAAATTTGTCTCAGCAGCTGCAGAACAGCGTTATGAGAGGGGACTGACTAAGAAGGTCGGAATCATTGAGAGAGGCTTTGAGATTCCCTCTGGATTATTTTCAGATATAGACAGGGTGATTGCCGATAGACACTGGCAGAAACTTTGCCAACAACCCAAACCGGCAAGCATCACAGTTGTCCGAGAGTTTTATGCGAATGCTGCTCAGCATGTCGCTTTTCATACTATGGTGAGAGGGAGACAGGTTTCCTTTGACTCGGTGACAATCAATAAATTCTATGGGATCCCTGAGATGGAGGTAGATGAGTATACAGAGTCGAGGAATGGGATTGAGATCTCGCAACTGACTGATGAGTTGTGTATCCCCAATGCTACATGGGAGATGAGCAGCAGTGGGGAGTACATGAAGATGAGTTCTAGATTTCTTAAACCAGATGCGAGAGTTTGGTTTCACTTCCTCACAAGATCACTCATTCCAGGTACCCACATCACTTTTGTCACCAGAGAAAGGATGGTTCTATTATACTGCTTGATGACAGGACTAGCTATTGACGTGGGAGTGCTTATCTCTTCAAATATTGCTTGGGCTGCTACCCAATCGCAAGCTGGACTGTATTACCCTTACCTGATCACTTCCTTATGCACTTTGGGTATGGTTCCAGTTGACCCGCAAGAAGAACCAATGCAACCCATGACAGCTTTAACAGCCCGCATAATCCAGCAACTCCGAACAGAAAGGCAGATACCTGCTGGACCATCTTCATCAGCACCTGCAGCTGCTCCACAGCAGCCACCTGCTCAGCCACATAGAGCAGCACAGTCTCGTTCAGTTTCAGATAGATTTGATCGTTTGGAAAGGCGTGTTGATTTTCTCACTAATTACAACATTGCCATGGGACAGGCATTGCAGCATATGGCGAGAGACTTGCACATCACTGTTCCACAGTTTCCAGATCCACTTTCAGATAGCGACGAGGACGAGACTGGCGCGTAAACTCGGTACCATTGTTCCTACATTTTGTTTATGTTTTGAACGCATTAGGGACAATGCTTAATTTAGGTTTGGGGGTGCATAACTTGTGTGTTAATACTTTCCATTAAAATTTTTCATTTATGCAACAAAATTCCGTTAAAATCATCTTTAGTTGACTAGTATCTTATTTGTTAATACTTTCCATTAAAATTTTTCATTTATGCAACAAAATTCCGTTAAAATCATCTTTAGTTGACTAGTATCTTATTTGTAGTTTATTTTTAGTTCAAAATTTTCGAAAAAAAAAAAAAATTGAAAAATTTTGAAAAATTACAAAAATATTTTGCATTTTTGTGTTTTTATTTTGAAGGTGGAATTGGTGAAAGGTAGCTGAGTAAGGAATTTCCGCTCCTGAGACGTATCTCAAACCTATTTCGAAACAAGTTAATTTTTGTTTATTTCCTTTTGAATTATTTAATTTGTGAATTCTCCATAAAACTAACTAAAATGTATTTTCATATGTTCAGTTGACAGGTATTATGAACTTACATGGAAACATACGGACATGAGCTAAAATTGAAAAGTTTGTAATATTCTGTACTACAGTTTAATTGGACGAAGCATCTCTAAATAGTGATGGAGTAAAAAAAAAAAAAATCAAAGAAAAAATCAGAAAAATCAGAAAAGTTATTCCATTGCTACAAAAAGGTGTGAAATCTGATAGAACTTTAGGACAAAAATATTACTCTCTTATCAACTGCACTTATGACTGTTGTGGGCAAAAATGAAATGATTAATATTTTGTTGGCTGTGTATATGGAGAATGGTAAAAATAATCGGAGAATTTACTTATTCGGTAATTTAGAAAGAAACAAAACAACTAGAAACTTAGAGTAGAATTTTCACCTGATTAGTCACTTACTATTTTCTTATTCTCTTTTCGCTTGTCTTTTTGCTTTTGTGTGCATTAGTTTTAATACCTTTTTACTTTTGTAAAATGTTTGTGGGTATCATTGCTGTAAACCCTCACGAGACTACACTCGTCCACTAGGGACACCTAGGGGTTTAAAGGCTTGTGCATATGCTAAATGCAACCGTGATCCCTACGAAAATGGCTTAGTTAAATTTTATTATTTTATTTTATTTTGTATTTTGCTCGAGGACTAGCAAAATGTTAGGTTTGGGGGTGTGATGAGTGGTATTTATATCACTATTTCCCACTCATTTAACTTAATATTTTGAATAGTTTCTTGAGTTTTGTGAACGTTTTGATGTGTTTTATTGTTATTTTGCAGATAAATAAAGTTTGGACAGCACTGGAGGCAATTTGGGGCAAAACCGGACAAAAATGCGTCAACAGGGATATTTTAGTCTTCTGCGCGTCGCGACTCTGGAACAATTCGCGCCGCGACGCCCAGCATGCGCCGAATCTGCTAACGTGCGCCATGGTCAACAGGTCAACAATTTGAAAAGTTTTGACTTTGCTAAAATGCGCCGTGCCACGTGTCACCATCACAACGAATCCGCTAAAATGCGCCGTGCCACGTGTCAACATCACATGCTGCCGACACTCTGACATGACACGTGTCGCCTCGTCATCAGCCATGTCATCGGTCAACGAGTCAACATTGCCATATGTCATGCCTCGTCATCAGACACGTCAGCTCAGCCAATCAGAACTTGACACGTGTCGCCACGTGTCGCAATCCCATTGTGCCGACAGTTGTACAGTCAGCCGCCACGCCACGTCAGCGCCACGTCGCCTCCGCGTCAGCATGACGTCATCACAATAATTGAGAATTAGCCGCCTTGACACGTGTCAGTTGCATAGTCAGCCGCCTCGCTACGTGTCACCTTCTCAGCGTGCCACGTCGACAAATCCAGCGTCGCGACGCTGAACTCCTTGGCGTCGCGACGCTGGAACAGTGAAAAATATTTCTATAAATAGGCCGCGAATTTTCAGTTTTTCATAAACCTTTTCTCTCTCTTGATTTCTCTCTCTAGAGAGATTTTCTCTCTCTAGAATTTTTATTTTTATTTTTAGTTTTATTTTTATTTTTAGTTTTGTAAATAATTTTAATTACTTTTTGTAATAATAGTAATTTAATTTTTACTTTTTACAGTTTTTACTATTCACATGTTGAAGTAACTTTTTCACCTAGGGTGAAAGGTAATTCTTTTACTGTTACTATTTAGATTAATCTCCCTTAAAAATAATATATTCACTATTTAAAATATTGACTTAATAAGGAATACCGCTATATTGGTCGGTTGGTAATTTAATTTTAATCTGTTTTAAACCTGACTAATCAAGGATACCGCCAGATTGGTCGGTTGGTAAATTTAACACAAGTTTATATATTATTTTATGGGAGATATCTAAATTAGTAGTAGTAAAAGTAATTCCTTTTACCTTAGCATTTTATTTTATTTTATTTTACTTTTCGGTATTTTTATTTTATGTCTTTTATTTTTATGTTTTTATTAGTCCTAGTTATTTGTTAGTTAATTAGGGGTTGTGATGACTTTTAATATCACCGGTTTATAAGGGATTATTTTATAGTTTGGGTAATTTATAAGTTTATTTATTAAGTCTTAAGCTTAATGCTTCTTGTTGTCTGATCACCAATAAGATTGAAATGGTAAATCTAAAATGAACTAGACATAGGGATTTTAGGTTTCAGCCTTAGACTTAATAGCCCACGATCTTCCTTGAGGATAGATAACCCTTTAATAGATTTCCTTACAGGATAGGAATATACCTGTTGGGCGGGGGTAGCCATAATTGGAACTTGAACTTAATGAATCCAGGTAATGTGGTTGACATAGGAATATGGTTCAATTGGGTTATACTGGGTATTTGTAGTTGACCATCGGAAGAGGCTTTTACATAATTTAGTGTTCCAGGTTAGTAAACTGATTTATTACACAAACATAAAATAATCACTTCATCTTTTAAATGATATTAAAAGAAGTCACAACCCTATATCTTTTTATCTTTTATTTTCTTTAGTATTTTCTTTTATCTTTTTATTTATTTAGCAAATCTTCAAACAACCAAATCAATCAAGCAATCAATTAAATTCTCCCTTTAATTAGATATTTGTAATTAAATAGATTCAACAATTAATAACAACAGTAGGAATTAAGTCCTCGTGGGATCGATATTTTTATACTACTTGAACGATACGTGCGCTTGCATTATACGTGTGTGTTTACGCCGGTTAATCGTAATACGCAATACTACGTATACTACGCCTGAAAAAGATTACATATTCCTTAAAAGAATATTTCTGGAGAATTGGGTAGGTACGTCGCTTTGCTAGAAGCCAACCATGTCTTGTAGATCGGTAGGAACATGGTACCGGGTACGCACATGTTCGGATAGTCTGACGACCGGATTTACTGCCAACATATCCAGGGATTTCATGGGTCGCTTCCCGAAGATTCACCGATGACGTATGACTTGAACAGAATTAATCTGGGATTAATTATGAGAGAGAGAGAGAGAGAAAATTAATCTGGGATTAATTACGGAAAGAATTTATCTGGGATAAAATTCAAATAGAAGAGAGAGAACAATTAAATCGGAATTAATCGATTAAATAATATATTCGATATATTAAATGAAATTAGATTTCATAACGGAATTAAAATTGTATTTTAATTCGGGCGAATGAATTAATTTAGAATTAATTTGCGATCGATTTTAATAGTAATTTTGCTAGGCATAATTATTTAATTAAATTTGATTTAATTAAGTCGCAACGGAAAATTCGTTAATTCGGAATTAACGAACCCGAGCCCGGAATGTGTTTGCGGGCCTACTCGGATTTTGAATCAAAGTGGGGCCCACATCAAGTCACATCACGTGTCATTCTCATCACTTTATGTTGATGGAATTTGGTAGTGGTTGATGGCTTGATTTACACATTTCATTATTTAATTATGAAAAGGTGAAAGACATCTACCAATTTGGATTTGGTATTAGGTTTTTGATTTTTGGAAAATCATTTTTTTTACACTTTTACATTACTCACTCTTTCTCTCTTCTCACAAGTGGCGTGAAAGCCTCTCTCCCCTTCCAAGTTTTTCACTTTGCCGTGAACAACAAATGACCATAGGAAGATTTTTGTTGCAAATTTCTTCCATAGCTAGCACTTAAAGAGTCATTCAAAGGTGATAGGGAAACATTCCCATTGAGTTTGGAATTCAAGATTCAAAGCTTGGAGCTCAACCATACAAACAAATGAGAGCTTGGAACACTACACAAAGGTTGGAATTTTTGTTATCTCCACATCCTACTTAGCCGATCAAAGTGAGTACTTTCCGCTATCTTGCTTTGTTTATTCACACATATTTTATGCTTAATTGATCCTAGGCATGTTCTTAGAGAACCCAACATTTAGGGCACTAGGTGTTAAGACACCCCTACGGACTTAATTACTCGGATCTCAGATGTTTATTAATTAAACTAACTCTATCTTTCCCGTTTGACGCGAACAATCTCTGCTTACTGAGGCAAGATGCCTGGTTACTAAGTACTAGCATGGTTAGTTTTTTTTTATACCTCACATTATAAATAATTGTAGACAGAAACATATATTCAGGCAAACGGTCATTCATCAACCACCGATTATCTCAACTAGTCACTTTGTCAACTCCTTATTATCTAACTGCTACAAAACTATTTTTTAGTGCATACGAGTCTGGCCTAGATATGAGGCTCAAAATTAGGATAAAAGTGAAATTAGCATTTATCTTTTCCTAAAACTTTTTAACTAAAACAAACAATCTTATCATTGGACTTTTTTTTCAATTTTTTTTTGAAATAAAACATGCAATAATTAAAAACACGCAAACATGCAAAACGAACACACAACATGCAGAGAATAAAAACATACAAGAAAGAAAAATATTTGACGGAGAAAACATTAAACATAAACAACCCTCACCCCCAAACCTAAACATAGCATTGTCCCCAATGCGTTACAAAGCAAAATAAAGATAAAAGAACAATGTTACCGTGAATTTTCAGTCCTCAGCCTCGTCGTCGTCGCTACCGTCCTCTGGAAGATCAGGAAATACTGGAATTTGCTCATCGTTCATGTTGAGATGGCGAGCCATTTGTTGAATCAACTGTCTCGTGGCCAAGTTATCTTGAACGATGAAGTCAATACGAGATTCCATTCGTGCTACGTGCTGTGTCAGAGATCGAGATCGTGATGGTCTGCGTGCTGGTTGAGGTTTATGTGGTGGTACAGGTGCTGATGAGGATGATCCGGCATGATCATGCCTCTCTGCTCGGAGTTAATAGATAATACGAGCAGTTAATGCAGTGGTGGGTTGCATCATTTCTTCCCTTGGGTCCTAGGTACCCTGGCCCGCGTGCAGAATGATGCAATTAAGCTGCAGTATAGCAGGCCAGTTTGTGTTGAACGTGCAGCCCAAGCTATGTTGGCTGATATCAGCCCATCGATATCATTGGTATACCCATCTAACAGACAGTATAACAGAATCATTCGTTCCTTAGTGACATTTGTAATATGGGTCCCTGGCAGCTGTGTTCGGGTAAGGAAATGAAACCAAACCCTGACATTAGGCTTAAGATACCTAGAACTCATATTTAAGTATTCCTCGCTGCTACTCATTTCCCATGCAGTATTGGGGATGCAAAATGTCTCAATGAGATGAGTCATGTCTAAATTATCCCTAGATGCCGAATATTTATCTGCCTCCATATCGAGCAACCCATAAAACCTATTGATAGTGGAACTATCTAACATCATCTGTTGACCTCGTACAAACACCTGGTACGCCTGATGCTCGTAAGCGTTGGCGTAGAACTCACGGACAATTGGTACATAGGCAGGGTGAGGCTGCTGGCAAAGCTTATGCCAGTGCCTGGTGGCGATAATTCTGTCAATCTCAAGGAACTGTCCGAGATTAATCTCAAAACTCATCTCCATTATTGGGACTTTTTGTCCCATCCCCTTCTCATATCACCGCTCAGCGGCTGTCGATACAAACTTTGTTGCATCGAAACTCGGTCCGGCTGCCGCTGAGGTTCTTGTTTTTTTAGGGGCCATTTCCAATTTTTTTTAAAATTTTACACAAATTCCGACAGAACCTCCCATGATTTTGTCAAGATTTACCAAAATTCAACCTAAACTAACACTTCTTAAATCACAAAATTCACAACCTTCACAACTTCGCCCCCAATTTCAACGAATTTAACCAATATCCAAAGCCACAAACACTCAAAACAACGCATTGTTTTCTCATTTTTTTATTCGATAAAATTGAGTCTTTCGACGAATAAATCCATTGGGACGCGTATCAAGAGTTGACTCCTTACTCTGCCGTCTTTACTGGATTGAATTTTTATCCTCGCGATTTTGTCAAATTTTATCCTGTGATAATCCGCTTTCACTGGTTTGCTTTGCCAAAAATACTCCGTCTATATTTTTCCCTGCAAAAATAACACACAAAATTAAAAACTCTACAACATGTATACACAAAATAAAACATAAATTGCAATAATAAAAATTACATGGATTGCCACCCTACTAGCGCTAAATTTTTCGTCTTCAGCCAGACGTTACTGAATTCCAACCGTCAATGAGGTTTCAGCGTGGTTTTGGATGTCTGATTAAAGACAATCTCATGAGCATTGCTTTTGAAGGGTCTCTTCCAACGGTAAAGTGGCAGAAAGAATTTTGTCTCATTCAGTGCTTGTGCCACCTTTTTAAACTTTTTCGCTCCATGGTTCCTGAAAAGAAAGAAAGAAAATCAGGAGGTCTCGTACAGTGCTTGACTTGGAATGGGAGTGCCATTCTGTCAAGCTTTTGGGTGATATCTTTGATTTGTACTTCCCAAAACAGTGATGTTTCTCATGAATGCATGAGATCTTCAATATGGTCAGACACTTGCTCCTCCATTTGTTCTGCTTCTCTCTCCACCTTTTCTTCACAGATGTATTTTAAAATTTCCACATTCAGCTCTTCATCTGTCATCTGTGAAATGCACGCTCCATAAGTGTCAACTTGAGGATGGAAATATATATATGATTTTAGGTCTTCATCCTTTGTGGTTGATATGACTAGCTCATGTAGCTCTTCTTCAAACATCAGTGCAATGCATGCTCCAAGATCTTCATTTTGAGGATACAGAGTTTCATCCTCACTTGTTAGTGCAGTTGGTACAAACAGCTCTGCTTATTGTTCCTCGTCAGAGTCCGAATAATAAAAATCAAATTGAGACTTTGCTGGTTTGGGCTCCCGAACTAATACCTCTGATTCTTGATACTGTTCAGCCTCTTCCTCTGTTAAGGTGTCATTGTGAAATGCTTGGTACTCGAAGGCTTCATCAGTGTCATTTGCTCATTAAGATATGTAATTCAGGTTTTCTGTTAATTGTCTCGCTTGATCTGTTATTCTTTGTAAGGTTGCTACTTGGTTTTCTATTTGACTCTGAAACATTTCAGCTATTGCATCCAACTTTTCATCTTGTTTCTTGATCCAATCTTTGAGCATGTCAATCACCCGATCTTCCTCTGATGGTTCTGGTTCTTGATAAAGATCGTAAGTGGATGGTGGATAAGATGGAGAATAAGGTTCAGTGAAATATGCTGGTTTTTCATACCTTGAAGGTTTCTGATAATTCTGCCACCCTGAATTGTAGTGGTGATTAATGCTCGGGTGGTTACCACCACATATCTCACATCTCCTTATTGCGTTTTGATATGGTTGAACATATGTTGTGTTGAATGGTTCTGACATCCAGGGATAGCTGTTAAGCTGGACAACAGGCCTCAGAAAATCGGACCGTTTCTCCCTAATTTGGGGTGTATCTTCACCTTTTAAAATTCGTAATTCTTTTATCACCCAACTAAGATCCATTTTCAACCACCTGAAAAATAAACGAAAGAAATAAAAATTACAGATAAAAATAAAGAAAATTAGATACAAGTAAAATAGATAGCTTCAAAATTAATAACTCAAGAAAAATAAGTCTCCGGCAATGGCACCAAAAACTTGACCGGCGTGATCACACATGTATAATGCAAGCGCACGTATCGTTCAAGTAGTATAAAAATATCGATCCCATGAGGACTTAATTCCTATTGTTGTTATTAATTATTGATTCTATTTATTTACAAGTATCTAATTAGGAAGAGAATGGAATGATTGCTTGATTGATTGGTTGAATGTGGATTTGCTAAATAAATAAATAAATAAAAATACAAAAGAAAATACTAAGGAAAATAAACAAAAGACTCAAATATCTAGGGTTGTGATTCCACACAATATTATTCTAATGATGAATTGATTCTCTTATATATGTGTAATAAATCAGTCTGCTAACCTGGAACACGAAAATATGCAAAAGCCTCTTCCGATAGTCAGATGCAAATACCCAGTGTAACCGAATTAATCATATTCCTATGTTAACCAAGTTACCTGAATTCATTAAGTTCAAGTTCCAATTATGGCTACCCCCGCCCGACATGTATATTCTTATCCTGTAAGGAAATCTATTAAGGGTTATCTATCATTAAGGAAGATCGTGAGCTACTGAATCTAAGGCTGAAACCTAAAATCCATCTTCCAAGTTCATTTTAAGTTTACCACATCAATTTTATTGGTGATCAGGCAACAAGAAGCATTAAGCTTAAGATCCAATAAACAAACCAAAGAATTACCCATAATATAATTACATCAATTATTAAGCCCATGAATATTGTGTTTCATCACTTCTCTAGATTAAAAATAAAATGGTGGGGTTAGAGGATCCACTTTTAGAAATCTCATATTATTATAATATGAAAATTGTCAGTGTTACCCAAATAAGTTGAACCAGCCATAAAGGCGGTGTTATTATTTATCCATAAACCAGCCATATAGGTGGTAATCATCTGTCACCTAAAGACCGACCTATAAGCGGTGTCACATTATGTTACATAAATAAAACCAACATTAAGGTGGTATCAACTTTTAATCCGTATTATTAAATTTTAATTTCCATATTATAAATTAAGTGAGATTAATCTACACTATTTCTAATTTAGAAATCTCCCTTATTATAATATATAAATTTACGTGATAATTACCAACCGACCATATAGGCGGTATCCTGATTAAGTCAAGTTATAATTAATTAAAACCGATCATAAAGGCGATATCCAATTTAGTCAGGTTAAAATCAATTTAATTAAGTCCAACCGACCATAAAGGCGGTATCCAATTAAGTCAGGTTTAAAGAATATCTATATATTATAATTGATGCAGATTAATCTAAATTATAATAATAAAAAGCTTCATCACTCCCCCAGCAGTAAATTAACTACTGAACATAAAAGAAATAAAAAGTAAATAAAATAAAACTATTACTGAAAATAAAAGTGCATAATTAAAAGTACTGAAAGTAAATAAATAAAAATGCTTAATTTAAATTACAAAAATTTAAAAAAACAAGATACAATCCTTAGTCCCCTATTAGGAACTCTAGGAAGGTATGAATTTGCAAATGAAATCGAGCTGAATTTATAGGCATCACTTGGTCCCACGCGTCGCGACGCGTGAACCATTGCGCGTCACGACGCGCCGTTGATTTTGGACTCGTGGCACACGGTTTCTAGAGATGATGACACGTGGTTGTCAGCAGAATTATTGTGTCGGCATCGCGACGTGGAGAGTTGGTGCACGTCGCGACGTTGACATCAACAATGACGTGTGTCAATGATGATTGTCGGCAGCATGTGATGATGACACGTGTCTGGCGCACGTTATCTGATGTGGTGTAATGTTGACATGTGGTAGTCGCAAGTTAGCAAAGGCGCATGATATCAAACTTCTCTGATGTTGACACGTGTCCCACGCATTTTAGCAGTACCCGAGCATGTTAGCGGTCGCGACGCAGAAGTGCTGGGCGTCGCGACGCCCAAATGACTATTTTGCCATTTTTGTCTGTTTTTCACTATTTTGGCCCTGATTTGGTTCCAGTGAGTCCTGAAAGCTTATTTATCTGCGAAATAACACAAAACACATAAAAAAATTCACAAAACCCAAGAAATTATACAAAATATTAGGTCAAATGAGTGGGAAATAGTGATATATTTACCACTCATCATGGACCTAATGTCATTTCCTAATTAATGTGTATTTGTATTTAATGAATGATTTTATTAAATATACATTAATTAAATGTCAAATTGTGATATTTGACATATATCATTAATATATATATATATATATATATATATATATATATATATATATTTGAATATTTAAAGTAAATATAATACATATATTTAAAATATTTATATTTAAATAATTATTTAATTATTTAATTGTTAAATAATTAAAGTAATTAAAAATATAAATATCTTTAGTTATGATTACATTAGAAAATGACTTTATTTGATTGGTTTGACTTGTTGTAATACATTAAATATTGTAGTGATCAATCAGAACAAGTAAACTAAAGCTAATTAAATTGAAAAAAAAAAAATATCTAGATATTTTACTTCACATTTTCGGCCAAGGCAAATGGGGAAGTATATATTATTTTGTTTCATTTTCTTTCATCAGGTTAAGCATCCAAAATATTACAAAAGGAAAGTTGAGAGAAAAAGTCTAAGTGTTGAGAACAAAAGTGAAGAAAACTTCCATTTATGTAAGTTTTTCTAACTTTTCTTAAACTAGAAAGTTGTTTCTATTATTCTAAGCTACAACATGTGTTGCTTGAAAGTTTTTTCTACTCTCTTGATTTGTAATAAGTGTGTTGGAAGTTTGATGAAATATGTTTGCATGTTTATTAAACAAAGCAAGTTTATAAATTGTGTGTAAGCTTTCCTTTGGTCATTTGATGATCATGTTGCCATTCTAGAGTTGTTAGGCCATTTATTGATGACCTAGAAATGTTCTTGTGTTGTTTCAAAGTGGTGAGACTTGTTTGGTGTTGTGAAGATTGAATTAAAGTGTTGAATTTGTTTAATTTTGGTTAATTTATTCAATATGAAGAATTTATAAAATTAGGGTTCTTAACCCTTTTCAAATTTGGGGCTTTTCATATATGTGTTGTATAATGATGTATATATGATGTATATTAAATTTGGTGATGATTGGATTTCATCTTGACTTGTTTTGAACAAGATTGGACCAAATTGCAAAACTTGAAAAATTCAAGGACCTCTCTGAAATTTGAAGTTTTTTTTGTGGTTTTGTGTTGCAATTTGTATTTTGATGTATTAGACATGTATAAATCATTTTGGGATTGATTTGGAATCACTTAAAATTATATTTGACAATTTGAGGACCAAAATGAACAAAATGCAAACTTTGAGGGGTCATTCGGCAATTATGAAGAAATGATTTTTGGGTAAAAAATTCAGTTTTTGAGTATTGAGTAATTAGAATAAATATGTTTATTTTAATTACCCAATAAAAATTATTGAAATCGGAAAATTTTGATTTTCCGTGTTCCGCTGCGTTTACCCGGATTTGCCCCTGAAAACCCGAACATTTTTTATATGAGAGAATCAGCAGAAAAGATTGTTACTCCGCTAACCCCGTGGGTGCATGTAAAAATTGAGAAACGTCTAATCAAATTGCATCGAATGTCTGTGTCACTTGCTAATCGATATGAGTTTGATGTTCGGGGTGGAGACAAGATTGAAATTGTCAACTTAAGAAAAAAGACGTGTACGTGCAGAAAGTTTGATTTAGAGCAACTTTCACGTGCACAAGCATTGGCTGTATGTACGACTGGTAGAATTTCAAGTCTTTGGAGCAAGATGTACACAACGGACGCCCTTTGTGTTGCGTATGGGAGACCATCCATCATGTTAGTGACCAATCGGATTGGATCTTGCCAGAAGAGTTATCATGTATAATATTACTTTGTTTTATTCAATAATAATTTTAACTAATGTTTTGATTCTCAATGCAGGTTTGAACGTATTGCCACCAAATGGTCGTGTTTTGGCGGACGACCGAAAACAAATAGAAGACCTTCACAGAGCGAACAATCAGTTCAAGTCATATGTGGTCGATGTGGCGAACATGGACACGATAGACATTCATGTATGACTCCTCTTAGCCAAATTCCAAGTCAACATTAATTTTAATTATGTTATCAGGTTTAATGTATTATGGTCTCATATTTCTGGACTTAGGTTTGCGGACATATGTTATCGGATTTTATGTATTAACTTCGATCAACATTAATTTTTAAGTTGTGTTTCTTATTTAATAAGTAGAAGTAAATAAACTATCAAAATCACAAACAAACTATATAATATTAAGAATAATTTTAAAAAACCATACTTCGGAGATGCTAAGTTTAAACTTTGGATTTCTGAAGTTTAAAATAAGAAAAAAAATTCAAAATTCAAAATTCAAAATTTCGGAAATCTGAAATTTTAACTTATGATCTTTGAAATACACGGCTGACTTTGGGCTCAACTTCGAAGAAGCCAACTTCTCCTAAGTTTATTTTTGCAAAAACCAAATATTCTGGTTTATTTTAACAAATGATAATTGATTTATTTTTGACTATTTTTGTAAATTTTCCAATTAAAATCTATAAATATGGTTTGATTTGATTTCAATATACTCGGAGCAAACGAATCCCTAGCGGCAGTGGCAGTGGGTCGATGCCTCGTCAAGTTTGTTTGGAAAATAAAATAAAATTTCTCCGACAAACACGTTAGATCAAAACAAAACTTTTCCAAATTTCAACAAAACCAAACGCTCCCTTAAAAAAGGACCAAAAATTTCTCCTAACAAAGCCAAAAAAAAAAGAAAAAAGAAAAAAGGCACTGGAAAACACATCTCTTCAGAGTTCAGTCTGCATTCCAAGCTTGTTTGCTTTTACTCGCAGAATCTCTCTTTATCTCTCTCTACGCGCAATCAAAAAGCAGTACCAAATGCTTACTTCAAATCTTATTCCATCATCCTCTCCTGTCGCTTTCAACAAATCTAACCCCATAAACGCTTCTTCACTTGCCAATCTAAATCTTCTCACAAGAGCTCAAAACCGGAGAAACTTGAACTACCCTTCTGCTTTTCTCAACAAACCCACCTCCCAATGTAGCAAAGTTTCAAACTTCAGCAGAATCCATGGATACCCACTTGGATTTTCTTCAAGAATCGCTTCTCAGTCACAGATCCAAGATTATAGGGTTTCTTCAAAGTCGAGATCTTTCATTGCAAAAGCAGCAGCTGAATCAAACCCTGAAGGAGAAACAACTGAAGTTTCGAAGCCGCCCAACAAGACTCTGAAGCTTGGAATTGTGTTTGGTCTCTGGTACTTTCAAAACATTGTCTTTAATATCTATAACAAGAAGGCATTGAATGTGTTCCCATTCCCTTGGCTTTTGGCATCATTTCAATTATTTGCTGGATCAGTTTGGATGCTAATTTTATGGTCTTTGAAGCTGCAACCATGTCCAAAGATTTCAAAACCATTCATTATTGCACTTCTTGGACCAGCATTGTTTCACACAGTAGGTCACATATCAGCTTGTGTATCATTCTCTAAGGTTGCTGTGTCGTTTACTCATGTTATCAAATCAGCTGAGCCTGTTTTCTCTGTTTTGTTTTCATCGTTTCTCGGAGATATATATCCATTGAAGGTCTGGCTTTCGATTCTTCCCATTGTTCTTGGTTGTTCCCTAGCTGCAGTCACTGAAGTGTCCTTCAATTTTGGAGGCTTATGGGGTGCTATGATTAGTAATGTTGGCTTTGTTTTAAGGAACATATATTCAAAGAAAAGTTTGCAGGATTTCAAGGAAGTTAATGGATTGAATTTGTACGGTTGGATCACTATAATCTCATTGTTTTATCTGTTTCCGGTAGCGATTTTTGTTGAAGGGTCTCAGTGGGTTCAAGGTTATCACAATGCAATTGCAGCTGTTGGCAAACCGTCCACTTTTTATATATGGGTGTTGCTATCTGGAATATTTTACCATCTGTATAACCAGTCATCTTATCAGGCACTTGATGATATCAGTCCATTGACATTTTCAGTTGGGAATACCATGAAGAGAGTGGTGGTTATCGTGGCTACTGTTTTGGTGTTTAGGAATCCAGTTAGGCCTTTGAATGCACTTGGATCTGCCATTGCGATATTTGGAACTTTCTTGTACTCGCAGGCTACAGCTAAGAAGAAAGTTGAAGGTGAAAAGAAGAATTAAAGATTCAGTCAGGCTCCTTACTGTTTAATCTTGTTTTCATTTTTCAACTTTTTTAATTTTTTTTCTTTTTCTAATCCGCTGACATTACATCTCTGTTATAGTTCCTCATTTCACCTTTATAAAATCTCTTCCTTTATATTTGGTCTCTGTTTCTACTATAATGGGTCACACTCTCACTCTATCTTGCTTCTTTTTATGTTCATATCATCACATTGAACCATTTACTATAGGTCCTTGAGATTATAGTGAAATAAATATTTATTGATTTGCTACTTTTTTTCTTAATATATAGTTTCAGAAGAAATATCTTTATGCTATGATTTTGTTATTGCAGAACCTGTAGTGGATTGATACTTGATGGTCTCGTTTGTTGCTTTTGATATGCCTCTACTTGTGATAGTGTGATTTTCTTATGTATAACTAGGAGGGATATCAGTGTTAGATGTATTATTGCATAGTGGTTTGTTCCGTGAAATTTGAATCTGAATTCATGATAAGCAAATGAAAAAAATAATATTTGCGAAAATTTTCTCAGGTCAATGCACATTTTGTTGAGCAAATCCTCAATATTGAAAATATAGATCCCAATATTCTTCAACTTTGCATTTATTACTGGTATCAAGTTTTAATTTTCCTGATGAGTTTGTTTAGATTATTTCAGAAAGTAGTTAGGTTCTTTGATGCCGATTTAGTCCATAACATGTGGGTTTTTGAATATATTTTCTGTTTGTTTTTGGTTGGCAGATTGCTGACTAGGTCAAGAGATTAGTTTTAACTTTGATAATTGATTTGGTTAAAGATTAGTTTTAAATCTTTAACTAGGTCAAGAGATTAGTTTTAAATGCTGATTTATTCCATAACATTTAGCTCATTGATTTCATTAAGCATGAGCCAAATCTCCCTCTGTGTTTGTTGTCAAAATCTTTACATTTCTGTGGTTAGAGAGGAATGAGTATCTCTATCACTACTAGCTCATTCTATGAAAAGTGTGTTACTGTTTTCACTGCCCTCTGAAATCAGAATACATCTCAAATTTTGCATATTTGGTTTTGTATCTGACCTATGAACATTCTGTTCAACTTCGGTTCCTTTCAAAACAGTCATAGGCAAGCCTGGTCCTTAGGAAAAGCACAAAACACGAAATTAGGCCTAACGAGGAGATGAATGCCCACCCTATAAATGTCTGCAGATAGCACTGCCTACCTATGCACATGGTTGCTTCACCTAAACTTTTTCCGTGGCTTAACTTTCCTGCATGGTCATCATAGACTAGTGCGGCAAGAAGGCCATAGAGGAGTGATCCTATGGGAATGTTGGTGATGAGGATGTTGTGGTTGATGCCGGCACTGTTTGGTCCAAAGAGCTCTGATGTGATTGACACGGCAGTTGAAAATATAAACCCAGAGCTTAGTGCTATCAGGACTGTTGAAGCACGCAATGCGGCTTCACTGCCTGATGCAGTAAGCAAACAGAAAGCAATTGGTGTTGGCACAACTGCAATTGCTAGCCACCCTGTCCTTGGTAAGTACACCTTACTGCATTGGTAAGATTTTCAAGCCTCAGTTTGTTGTCTTTCAGTTTATAATTTCTTAGAAATTAAATCCTTGTAGAAATTAAAAATGGTAACTCCTTTGAAATTGCCTACCACTTTTGTGGAATATGCCTTTTTCTTCAGGTTAATTCAAATAGTATCAGTCTAGAGTTCATTGTTCAGTTATGGAGAAAATCTGTTTAAGACCAGCTTCAAATATCCTCTACACATTGAATTCTTAATGAACAACCTCTGTCAATGAAGTGCATGTAATTTTTGCAGGACAAATATTTACTTTTTGATTTTGTGAGTACTTAAGCTAGCAAACTATAAATCACTCATTTTTAAATGTGTAGGTAGATACGTACTTACGCATGTAGTCAGGTGCCGCTGAGAGCAAACGACCAAAGAATGAGGACGTGGAATAGAGTGTAATAAGAGACTTGAGCTCGGAGTCGTATCCAAGGGATTGCGCTATCTGTCCTAAGTTATTAGTGTAAACCAGTCCCATTGTCCCTGCACAAAAATACGCCACATAATAAAGCCAGAAATCCAGTTTACGCATTAGCAATCTTGCCGAGTGTTCTTCACCCAGCATTGTTAACCTATCTTTCTCCACCAGCTTCCCGAAACATTCTAAACCCCCTTCTTTGTGAATTACACCATGTGAACTGCTATTTGAGGTATTAGTTTGTTCATTGCCAAAGAATTTTTTATCTAGGTCAATGTCATCAGTGTGAACCAAACTGAAGCTTGAGAAATCATAAAGAAAGCTTGTTTGGATGGTTCTATAAGCCCAGTTCCTAGCATAGACAATGCCAGGAAAACACAAGGGTAGGAATAAGAGAATTAAAGCCCCCGTGAAGAGAATTTGTGCGACTAAGAGAGTAGAAGATACTGAGTGTAGGAGGATAAGATATAGACCAGTTAAAGCAGCTAAAATATTTAGGACAAGAAAAATGCAGGAGTCATGGCGAACATCATCATCAGAGAGTTGCTGCGGAGGGGTTTGGCGAAGTATTGGGATGAGTGCCAAACAGGAAGTGAAAAGAGGGACAATGGCATTCAAGAAAAGATACAGGGTATTGTCTTCAGGGTCTATTGCTTTGGCAATGAAAGTGTAGAGAGCAGCAGTTACACCATTATAGCTGATGGTGAGGGACAATGCAAATGCCCGGTTGCTTGGAAAATTCTGGATGCATAAAACGTAGCATACTGTGTTGAACCAGCAGATGCTACAACCTGCCATTAGACAGAGTAGAAATACCTGCCAAGGAATTCAAGTTAGCAATATTATTGCGGTATGTTGAGTTGAAGCAAGTGACCTAATAAAGCAGAAGTACAAAGAAAGCCAAGGTTTTGTCCCTTTCCTTTTAGTTGGATACTAGTCTACATGTTCTAATATGTTAGTTATGTTGATTTCTCTTTTGAGTCATAGATAGCATATTAATAGACTACTATGATACTTGGTAGGGTTACGCAATATGTTATGGGTAGCACAAATGACAGATTCTTAGTAATGGATATTGTAGGCTACAGATGAGAAAAACTAAACCTCTAATATGAGATCATCTCCAGTTATGTGTATTTATCTCTTAATTACACCAAATAAGACTGCATTTTTATTTGATGTGCAAATAACATCTAGAACATCTGAATTTACAGTTCGTTTTACTTTAATCTTTTGTTAGAAGGGCAATTTCTCCTTTGTATGTAAGAGCAACTCCGCTTATTTTGAGATTCCAATTCCAATATCTTTTCATTAGTCAGTCTCTAAGTCCGGAAAAATGAGGAGAATTGTGTTAGATCTCTATAATCAATGTATAATTTATAGTATTCATGTGACATGGATCCTAAATAAATTATGTTAGAACAATGGAGTCAATAAAATTATGCTAGTATAATGTAGTCCATCTAATGAGAAAAATATTTTTATTTGAATAGCTGGTTGGAACTAGGGGGGCAAAACGAATCAACGAATCGAATTTGTATCGAATCCTAAACGAATCGAATCAAAATATGATGGATTCGTATTCGATTCGTTTATTAAACGAATCCTAATATCAGGATTCGTATTCGATTCGTTTATTAAAAATAAACGAATCGAATACAAATATTTGTTTATTCGTTTAGTCAATGATAATATTTAATAAAATAATTTACCACACTTGATTTACATTAATTCTTCATAAATATATACATATGAAATATGTAATTATATATTGACTAAAAATATCTCACCAAATATCGAAAATATTAATTTTTCTATGATAATTAGTTATAATTTCTCGAATCCTAATTGAAAATTAACACAAACTAGTAAATAAAAATAATAAAACGAATCCTAAACGAATAAACGAATCCATGAGCTTAAATTCGTATTCGATTCGTTTAATAAACGAATCGAATCGAATCGACCCATTTATTAAACGAATCCATTTTTTCACACCCGTATTCGCTTTAAAGCGAATCAAATCGAACGAATAAATTAATCCTGACCCAAATTGCCACCCCTAGTTGGAACCAAGAGAAACTACCAGTGGCCAGGCAAACAAATTGATATCATGTTATAGGTGAGGAGAATATGCTTTTGCTTTAAGGAATGGCTGAACAAATGAAATTTTAAATTGGGGCTTTCAATCCTCATCTCTACTCCAAACGCAGTTGATTTGTTGTAACAAGAGATAATAATAAATATGTCATTATTATTATTTTTTTGAAACTTTACCGTCAAACCATTTGATCTGTGTTTTAACGAAGCAGATAAAATTTCTGGCCATCAGAGGCTCTTATAAGAAATATATTTCTTGTACTCAAATTTAGGACTTGACAATCCATTGGGGACAAATTAATATGGCCTTATTATCAAAAATAAAATTATGATTAGTGTCAATAAAGTTCATAGAATAAGGTTTCAGGACATTGATGGTTGCTACTTGCTACCATGTCACATTTCAATCGAAATCAGCTAGTTCTCGCCAAAAAGCATTCACGTTTGAACATAATTTTGAATCAGTAGTTGTTAATCAGGAGCCTACTTCATTTTTAATTTTCAATATTGATAACTAAATCAAAAAGCCATTGATTCTAAAATTGTTCTAACTTTACCTCCTAGTAGGTCCCCTACTAACTGACTGAGAGATGTATTTGTTTCACTTACTAATAACTAATTGGCAATCATTCTTTGCTTAGATTCTACTAATTAAGATTTAGACTTCATGAAACAAATCATTAAATGTACAGAAAGTAGGAAACGTTTTTGTTTAAGAAATTAAAAAATTTCACTAATTAATTTCCATGAAAAATTATACAATATAATGGTGGTGTCGCATTACTCATACAACAATATAATAATATATTTACCACGGATATTAAATTATTAAAAATTTATTAAATAAATAATAATTTATTTAATAGAATTATAGATATCATATGCTTATTAGTTTGCATTTCATTTTTCTTATATTCATACATTAATCTTTTATAAAAAGAAACAATCCATGTCAAAATAATAACACAAAAAAAAAAAAAAAAACATGAAAAACAAAGAGAGAGGGATAGAGAGATTGAAGACTGACCAGAAAATAAGGCAAAACGATGAGTTTTTGAATGACAAGCCATTGAAGGCCATAACCAAAGAGTCCCATGAAAGTAGCCATGAACAATACCATCCATAATGGAAAATACATTAAACAAACTCCACAACACCAGCCAAGAGCTTTGCCCATATCTGAAGCAACTGACAAATAATTTAGCTGAACCTGAGATATCCCAATAACAGACTTTAATGTCGATGAATATGTTGAGAAGTCGAAATTTGTCCCTGTAAATGCTTGTATCCATGTTGTTGCTATTACTATCATCCATTTTCTTGACTGCCCTACCATTTCCAATGAATATTTAACTTTCCCAGGAAAAAAAAAAGAAAGAAAAAGAAACAAGCTAGCTAGCTAACTATAGATTAGAGAAAGAATGAGAAAATAAAAATGAAGAGAGAGAGGCTGAGAGAAAATCCAGGCAAGTATGAGCAATGCCTAGATTGTTGCCATTCATTTTATGTGTGTTTGCTTTTTATATTCATCTATGGGTTTACTTAAAATATTTTCTTTGGATCTGATCATAAAAACATTGTACAGTTGGTGGGAGATATATATATAAGCTGCGATGGCATTAATATGCTTTGGTATCACGTCACTCATGCAATAATCCAATAATATATTATCTCACATATTCAATAGTAAAAAATAATTAAATAAATGATAATTTTATTTAATACAACTCGTATATATGTATTATATAATTATTGGTTTATGATACCTCATCATCCATATAATAGTGGTACTAAAGAATTACTCAATTTCTATGATTGTTAAGTGTTTCGACAAAATATGAAAAATTAATTATATAACTCATTTATTGTATTATTTTCCATATTTACATTTAAAACTACACTAATTTATTTATAACAAAATGAATTAAAATATATAGGTTAATTAATATTCAAAAATTAAATGATACTATCTCATTTAATTTTGAATATCAAATAGATAATTATTTTTGAATGCGAGGCTGTTTCTCAATACATTTTACAACCTCTAATGTAATATTTGTGATTATGGAGATTATTAAAAGATTTTTAGGAATTTTTGGTTTAATTGTTAGCATACTTGCGATTGTGTTTAATAAGAAAATGATTTAGGATTAATAAAATAATGATTTAGGATTAATTACAATGATTTTAAATGATCCATATAATCCAATGAAAAAATATTTTTATTTAGTTTGATTTGGATTCCACATTGTCTTTCTATACGAGGGGTACTCAATTGTCATTTTCTATTTGTTAGGGATCTCACAACTTAATTAAATTGTAAAATCCTGTACTAATAAAAATTAGAATTAATCCATTATTTCACATGTATAATTTCCAAATTACCCCTACATTCATATTTTGAAGTATAAATTAGAGTTAGGACGTTAAATTTAAAATTCATCCCGCATTCTGATTAATATTTTTTGATTGGTTAAATTATTTTTCCAATTTAAAAAAATACTCGAGTACATAAACCTGCAAAAATGGTTGTACCTAAAGGACGTGGCTTGATATATAAGGTTCAGGATCTGATCTTTAGGTCATGAGTTTAATTCTAGAAGGTGCGTTTTTTGTAATAGTATGAAACTATCGAAAATTTTATATATACTATTTAAATACGGATAGAATAATTTAACGACGAAATATCCAATTTTTTTTAAATGGTCTCAATTTCAATATAAATTTCAGCTTGCATTGGAATGAAGCAAGCGCATAAAAACATATTGCGTCGGCAGGCAACGGCATGTCATCCGACAAGATTATACAACCAAATTGCTGTTACTGAAAGAAGTAATAATTTATTTATTGGAGGAGGTTATCAATATCCTCGTGGTTTAGCGAAAGGGTAACATAAAATATACAAACAAGCACATAAAATGCAAATAAATAAATAAATAAATAAGAAAAAACATTTCACTACAAGATAAAAGTAATTTTTATTTATAATATTTATGTGCATTTTTAATATTTGCATATATTATTTTTTTCAATAAAATATATTTGAATTAGATAAAATTATTCAAAAAGAGTAAGATTATACTGATCATTTCAATAAACCAGCGGAATATGTGATGGATTTAGCGGCCCGAGAGGAAATGCAAATTGAAATAGACAATCTCAGAAGTGGGCCCAAAACAAAGCCCAACAACAAGATCAATACATTGAAGAAAGTCGTTACTTACTTCGCTTTTCTCAGTTCCTGGAGCTGGCGAGCTTCTGAGTTCAGAGCGCTTGCATTTCAAATTGAACCCTAGAAATTCAAGAAAAAGAAGAAAAATTAGTGGAAAAAGAGAGAGAGAGAGAGAGAAGAAGAAGAAGAAGATAGATAAACAGAGAGAGAGAGAGATATGGAGATAGAATTGGAGCCTCGAGTGAAACCTTTGCCTTACAAAGTTAAAGGAATGTCGAGAGAATCGCCGTCGCAAAAAGCTGCTCACGTTCTCGACACCGACCTCCGTACGCACTGGTCCACCGCTACCAACACCAAAGAGTGGATCTTATTCGAACTCGACGTAACATACTCTCTCTCTCTCTCTCTCTCTCTCATGTGTGTGTGTGTGTGTGTTGTTATAGTGAGTTGTGCGTATGAGGAAAGTCGGATAAAAATATCTAGTTTTAAAATTTTGATTATTGTCATCTAATAATTTTTAGTGAGCAGTGGAAATTGGAGAAACTCTGTGTTAGGTAACTTATGCTATGTATATTTTTATTTATTCATATATGCATTATTGCTCTAGTGAGTTGTGCTGTGCGTGGGAAAAATATCTAGTTTAGAATTTTGATTCTTGCCATCTAATATTACTGAATTTGGAGAAACTATGTGGTAAGTAACTTATGAGGATGTCTTATGGTATGTTTGGAAGTTCGAGAATCTCTGTGTTAAATACGTAAGTTTACTGTTAGCGGCTATGCTTTCTAAATTAAGTAGAAGTATGACAGTTACAAACGTGCCAGAATAAATGGCATTGTTGTGTCAGGCTCTTATTAGAATGTGATTTTCTATTTCATTTCTATTTTCCTGTGTGCAGGAACCTTGTTTACTATCACATATTCGCATCTATAACAAGTCTGTGCTTGAATGGGAAATTTCTGTTGGCTTACGTTACAAGGTTCGCCCTTGAACTAAAGACAATTTTAAAAATTTTGGATTTTTTTCTCTTTTCCTGATTATGAAGTTCAGAGCCCTTGGGTTCATAGCTTTTATTTGATTAGGAGTAAATTTATAGATTAGACATTACTAAAAAGGTGTGCATTTTATGTTTCGAAAGTGTATCTTCTGGGTTAACGACACTTTTTTTACCAGCCAGAGACATTTGTAAAAGTTCGCCCGCGTTGTGAAGCACCTCGACGTGATATGATATACCCTATGAACTACACTCCATGTCGCTACGTGCGAATATCTTGTTTACGTGGAAATCCGATAGCCATCTTTTTCATTCAGGTAATAGATGAGAACTTTTAAGACTTTTCTGCTCCAGATTTTTGTGTTCTACAATTCTCATATGTTTGAGTACTATTATTGTAGGAGTATAGTGTCAGCCTAAATTACAGCTTCCACTAAAGAAACTAGATACATCATACATGTGAATTATGTATACTTGTGTATGCATTTTCTTCTTCAGGTTTATTTGTTTCTTTTCTGTTTATGATTTTATATGGCACTTTGCAAGTTGTAATGAAATAATTTTATTCATTATGATCTTTATCACCTTTGTGTGTATCATTCATAATATACAAACATTTATATGTTCTTTCAAACTTTAAGATCCTTTTATTTGGACCTTCATTTTCCCTTTCTTTCTCTTAATTGTAAACTAAAATATCCACAATCGTCTTTGCAGTTGATCGGGGTAACAGTGAGTGGTCTTGAGCCGGAGTTCCAGCCAGTTGTTAATCACTTGTTGCCACACATTATGTCTCACAAACAAGATGCCCAGGATATGCATCTTCAGGTTGAGCTTATCACCAATGCTGACTTTGATCCATTCCCGCGTTTGCTACTTCTTGATTTATTATATTTATTTGCCAGCTGATGCTTTCTAGTTTGTAGTTGCTTCAAGACATGACAAATCGGCTGCATATGTTTCTTCCTCAACTTGAGGTATACTTGTTTTCTAATTTTGGGGAAGTTTTTTCTTTTCACTTTCCTTTTAGTTCCCCCTTTCTCTCTCTCTTCTATTCTCTCTCTGCTTGCCTTTATATCATCTTTGTGAGCTTTGTGCTTTGTAATGGTGTAGGCGGATCTTTCTGGCTTCTCTGATGCTGCTGAATCTAATTTACGTTTTCTAGCTATGCTTTCTAGTCCATTTTATCCAATACTTCATGTTGTGAAGGAAAGGTTAGTTTAACCTGTCAAATATATAGATAATTATTTTCTCATGCAGGCTCTTTCTGATATTAGCTTCCATGAATTTTGCACTGTTTGCTGAAAAGATTGCCATACTTGCGTAGTGTTTGAAATTGCATCGAGAAAAGTGCTGGATGACAAGACAATTTTTTTGGAAAATTTCCATACCTTTCTGCCTTTTGTTTAACTTTGCTTTGACATTCTCCACTTACTAGCAAGCCATTGGAACATATGTTTTCCATATTTCCTTTTTCTTAAGAAGTTGTATATTTTACTATTGCATAGTAAACCATTGTCTTTTTGCGGTTGCAAGGTGTGTCGATATCAAGACTTGCCAGTCATTATCCCATACCTGATAGTCAATAGTGACACAACACCACACTTGCAGACCAAAATTTCTAGTTATCAGTGATATTGTAGTTGTTTAGTCCTAAGTAGATTTGTTTGTTTTGTAGTTGAAGGTTTTCTATAGGTAATTTTATTAATTTTCTTTTGCGTATATGGACCATTTAGGTGTATTGTACTTATCTTGATGCTTCATATATTGATACTACAGAGAAACAGCTAGATCTTCCAGCAGTATCTCTGATTCTGAAATTTCTAAGAGCAGTCAGTCATCGTCAGCATTAACTGTTTCCTCTAACTTTGAGGTAGATTTGGTGATATTGTTTTACTCACTTGCCATTTGTACTATTTTGCCTTTGATTTGGCATGCACATCTGATTTCTCTCTTTTTTTGTGTCTACTCACCCACCATGTTCTGCATGTTATCCGGATGGTTATATTTTCATTATTTTTTAGAAATGAATAGAATATGTTCTTTAACTTTTTTTTTAAATCTTTAATTTTTCTTTTTGGATTTTGCTTTTTGTGGCTCCATTAAGGAGGGATACTTGTGTATCAAAGTTATTAATATTAGTAATTCTTGAATTTTGTTTTGTTAATGGACTGTCATAGTGTCTTGAAAAATGTTTAAGTGTTCTCTTTATTTATTAAGGTTAGCTTGCTTTTTATCGCTATGCTCAATGATATCCATGTTACTTAGTTTATTTGTCAAAATTTGTTGCTCTTTTTTAGTAGCCTTCTTTATTAGCCATATGGTAATTTAAGTAATTTAAAATTGTATTTCAGAAAAAGGGGAAAAGTGACCAAGTGAGTGATTATCTTATGGCACGTTGATTGTCAGGGGCTGGATGGAACATCTGAGTTGTTTTATTTCACTACTGATTCTACAGTTTCAATCATTTCAATATTTGACATCATCAGTGTGTCTTGGATTTGCATATACATATTGAATAATTTTGGAAATATTGGCAACTCAACCTGTTTCTTTGTCATGTGCAGCCAAGGAGATCGCGTGGGATGTTACCGTTTATCTCATCCACGTCCAGTTCCATAGTATTTCGTCCAGATATGATTTTTGTGCTGCTTAGAAAGGCATATAAAGATTCCGACCTAGGAACTATTTGCCGAAAGGTAACCAATCTGTCTTCTTTTCTGTACTTTGCAGGATGATTTTCATTCTTTAGCAGTAAATTCTGAACATGGTTATATAATGTCCCATTACTTCAGGCTTCTAGAGTTTTGCAGAAGCTCATAGATCCTGTTCTAGTACAAGAAGTGTCAATGCCTTCCAATGAAGTTCCATCTGATCTTGATGAGACACCAAAATATGAAGTTTCTGACCCTGATCCTATAGTTGATTATTCAAACTTGTTCGGAGAAGAATTTCAGTTATCTGATGATCTATGGGATTCTAGCATTCTTAACATTTTGGATGTAGGGGCTGTGGAAGAAGGGATTTTGCATGTTCTATATGCTTGTGCATCACAGGTTGGTTCCAGAATCAGAATATTATATTCCTTATCAAACATTGTATTTGTGTGATTTCTGTTTCTGTTCACTTCTTGATTCATTTACATTTCAACTTTGTGTATTTTACAGCCACTTATTTGCAGCAAATTAGCGGAGAGCACTTCTGACTTCTGGTCTGCATTACCACTGGTTCAAGCATTGCTGCCAGGTTGAGTATTTAGTGCTAGTCCTTTTCAGAATTGTGATGGATCACATGCTTTTTACTAGCATTGCTCCCTTGATAATTCTCGTGGTGTAAAAATTATGTCAGAATGATGTTGTAGCTAGTTGCATATAGAAGTTTTGTTGGAATATCATAGCAAGAAAGAATTGAATTTCTTGAGCTTGCTTCAATGAATATATCTGACTTTTCTTTTATATTTTCACATTTTTAGCACTTCGCCCTTCTATGAGCAGTCCTGATCACGTTGATGACAGTTTTATTCAATGGAAACAACCTTTTGTTGAGCAAGCCCTATCACAGGTTGCATTTGATTGTTAATGCGATCTTTTCCCCTCCAACTTGAGGTTTATGTGATACATTTTTGTAATATCATTCTGCTCTCGATGTGCTCTCTAATTGCAGATTGTCGTGACCTCGTCTTCATCACTGTATCAACCTCTTCTCCGTGCATGTGCTGGCTATTTGTCATCATTTTCACCATCACATGTTTGTCCTGCTCCCTTGATTTTATTTGTTGCAGTAGCTTTCTATCTATTGTTTTCATGAGTGATATGCCACCTTTTTTTGGGTAATAAAGCATTCACATCTCCCGTCTTCTTTCACTCCAACGTAAGCACCCACACGAATGCATGTTCACTCACTCACTGACATAGAGGGAGGGATATTATCCTATTTCATATTCTGGTTTGTTGTGTAGTTCTACTGATCTGATGTAAATTGATGTGATACCTGTATGAAGCTTTATGCAATCTCAAAATGAAAGTTTCCTCTCTTCAGATAAATTTTGTTATGTTAGTGATTGGATTGCTAAGACCTTGCATCCAATGTTAAAATCTTGTTATGTTAGTGATCGGATTGCTAAAAACTTGCATCCAATGTTATGGAAGACATAAAAGATGGGACATGCTAAGATGTAAATAATTTTTCTTTACAGGAAAAAATCTCTTTAATATCTAACCATGACTTTTACTTTTCATGATATAATTTTCCTCACGAGGTCGAGGATGTCAACAGCTTCATCTTATGTTTGTGCAGGCTAAGGCGGCATGTGTTCTAATTGATATGTGTTCGGGTGTATTAGCCCCTTGGATGTCTCAGGTGGTGGCAAAGGTTGGTATGGGGCAGATCTCTGTTATATAAGTTTTATGATGTGTGATTTGGAGGTGGACTACTAGTGTGTACTTTCTTTGCTTTTTTTTTTTTTATTAATATATTTCTTTTTCTGATCTCTCAGTAATGGCAATGATTATGTACAGGTTGATCTGGCTGTGGAGCTGGTAGAGGACCTTTTGGGCACTATCCAGGTGTGTGAACGTTTTTGTGTATACAGGTTCTCTACTGTTAGAATCCTATTTTTATCCCAAATTCTCATTAGCAAATTGAGGGGGAATACAAGGGGTAAGATATGTCACTGGTATGAAGATCAAACTTCCTGCTTTCATAAATATTCTTCAGCCGGGTGTAATATTTGAATTCAAGAGTGAATCTATTCGAACTTCATTTGAAGACTCCATAATTTTTTCCCCTTGATTTGTCACAACTCACAATTAAGTCATGGCACTTACCAAAACATTTCCTGCTGGATTAGGATTGGGAAGGGAATAAGTAGGTCGTTTTTGCATAAAATTCCTGACTTTGTGTTAATACCTTGGAATGGTCTAATTTGTGGTTTCATCATTGATTAATGAAGGGACTATATGTGTTAGATATGAACCATTTTGAAATGAGCCTTATATACTTAGTTTGACTCAGTGTTCTAAAACGCGTTAGGCGCTAGTCGGGCGGCGACCCAGCGCCTAGGCGGGGCATAGGCAATTAGTCGGCAAACAGTTAATAATCTAATATTTTTCAACATCATAATTCATAAATAATAAGCATTATTAACAAATTACAAAGTAAAATACTAATAGGCATTATTAATTAATAACTATAAGTATTACTAAATAGTAAAATACTAATACAGTAACAATTAAGTGAGTGACTCTTGACTACAGTGTTATTAAAGGCGCAAGGCGCACTGAAGCGTAAAAGGTCCTGGAGCCTAGGCGCGCGCCTGAGGAATGTGAGGCGCATACTTATATATATAATTTTTCAATTAGAAAGAGGAACATGTATATTCTTCTAATCATTTTGTTTTGAGTATTTTTTAATATTTTGACCAAATTATGACAAAACATTTATAAATTATTGCACTCAATTAAATTTATATACATCACTATTTTCATAACTAAGTTGCTATAATAACTAAGATATTAATATTTACTTATATTGTCTTATGTACAATTTTGTTATTGACTAGTTTAATCTTTTGGTTAAAATTATGTCCCCAATAATTATAAATGTATGATCTATTATTAATTATTATGGCAAACATTTGTATTTTACAAAATATAATTTTTTCTTATAATTTTTAACGATCCCAACAAATTATCTAAGAGTCATGTCAAAAGTAAATAAATTAAGTTAAATTATGAGATTTATTGTTATTGTTCTTTTTTTTTTTACTCTGCTGAAAAAAAACCAAAAAAAGTAAAAAAAAAAAAGTGAGCTTTAATCAACGAAATCGGGTCAAAAATCAAGATTTTTGGCATCAGGCGCCTAAGGCACACCTCACTCATCGGCATCAGGTGCGCGCCTCATCGCCTAGGCGCACGCCTGATACACGTCGCCTCGCCTGGACACCCTCTAGGCGCAATGGCTGGCGCCTCTACCTAGGCGCGCCTTTGATAACACTGGTTGACTACGTCAAAAAAAATCAAAAAAAAAAAATCAAACCTTACCGTGCGTGATGAAGTAGAGGTCGAGAGAAAAGAGCAGAGGGACATATTACAGAGAGAAGAGGAGCTGAAGAATTAATTTCAAAATAAATTACTTCAAAATCAATTAATCAAATAACAAAATAAATATTAAATAGATTTAATAAATCAAATAACCAATTTCCAATTAAATCAAGTTGGAATAAAAAAATAAAATAATAATTTTACCTTATGCGACCAAAACAACGTGATGAGGAGAAGATCAGAGAAGCAGAGAGAAAGGGTTAGGCGAGAGAGGAAGTTTTTTTTTTTTCAATAAACACTCCCCAAAACGACGTCGTTTTGGCCCCCCCTCTGCAAAAAAAAAAAAAGCAGCGTCGATACACGGCCGATTAGTGGCAGTGTATCGATGCTTAGTCGGTTGAGTGGCGGCGAAATCGGCGCCGATTTCACGCCGACCACTCGACCGCGCGACTATCACCAACGATTTGGTGGAAGTCGCCGCGGTAGGGTGACGTCGCCTAGGCGGCGCGTTTTCGAACACTGGTTTGACTTTGCAAACTGCCTTGAGATTCCTCACTTAAAATTACTTATTGGATCTCAATGCCTTTTGGGAGCGCTTTTCTTTTTTCGTTGAGCTCACTTTCTTTCCTTAGCTTCTTTTTTTTAAAGAAAAAATAAAAAAGAGAATGGGTAGGATCACTGAATCTGGATATCTTTATGTTAATCTTGGTTTTGGTAACCTCCTCTGTCAATTATTTTTTATAATGTCTTACCTACCATTTTTCTTAAGAAGTTTCTTTTGAGGAAGTAAGAATTTTAATGTATTCGTAAAATGGAAAAAATGCCAATCCTGTATGTACATTTCTTATATGACTTATTTCCGATTACAGCAGTGCCCCTTTTGTCTCATTTCTCTGATTATGGCATATATTGAAGGTCTTGTTGTTATGTGAACACATCAGGGCGCTTTCCATTCTTTGAATCGTGCTCGTGCTGCCCTCAAATACATTATGCTGGCTTTATCTGGGCACACGGATGACCTACTTGGAAAATATAAGGTGCTCTACAATACTTTGGTTGTTCTGTTCTATAAGCTCAGATTTTAATGCTGCTGCTGCTCTCTAGGAGCAAGATGGTTCAAATTTCTCTATTTATTCATGATGCTTATGGAAGATATTGTTAAATACTAAGTCAGAATCACAGTTAAATGCCATTAATATTCAAGAGCTTGATTACTACTATATAATAAGGTCATCTTTGAAGTATAGCATTTAATTCATTGGACACATTCAGGAAGTGAAGCACAAAATTCTCTTTCTTTTGGAGATGCTGGAGCCTTTCCTTGATCCTGTCATATTTGCATTGAAGAGTGCAATAGAAATTGGTGATGCATCGTTCACTTTTACTGAGAAGCAGAAGCAGGATTGTGATATTGCCCTAAATGTTATCCGTACAGCAGTACAAAAGTCAGCCGTTCTTCCTTCACTGGAATCTGAGTGGAGGCTTGGATCAGTTGCTCCTAGGTATTATAAAATTGTTTCATACCATCACATCATCACTAAAATCCGTTTCATAGCATTTTTAGTTCGGCAATTTTCTGAGGATATTATAACTTCTCTCCTTGGGGTTTCAAGCATCAAGTATTATAGAGGCTAATTTTAAAGGACATTTATGAAAAATTATATTAAGTTACCATTTCGGCTCTTACTCTGCTCCTATATATCCCTCTTTCTGATACTATGAAGAATTTCTATTTCACTTTTGCAAAAAAATTAATAAATAATGATAATCAAGAAATTATTAGTTTTTCCTATCAATTGTTAAGATATTTTGAAATTCTTTTGTTCTTACTGTACGTTGAGTCACTGTTCTAAAAAACGGCCTAGGCAGCCTCTAGGCTCTAGGCGGTGCCTAACCGTTCCGATTATGCATAAAAACGGTTGTTAGGCGGTGTTAGGCTATTAGACGGGTCTAGGCGGCCGCCTAGACGGTTCTAGGCGGGTCTACGTTTTTTTCCTCCAAATTTATTTTTATTCCAATTTTTTGAATAAAAAATAAAACTGCCTAGCCTATCCTTCTAGGCGCTCCCCCACCGTACGTCTACCACCTAACGTTTTTTAGAATATTCTCCTCAGTCAATATAAGGTTCTATCATATTTAGTTGTAATGATTTTATACAATCCTCCATGCAGTGTACTTCTCTCTATATTGGAACCTCACATGCAGTTACCTCCTGAAATTGATATTTGTAAGTCATCAATGCCTACAATCTCTGAACATGAATCTTCTTCAAAGTCGAGTATCCATGATGCTTCTGATGGAAAGACAGAAACACACGATGTTGCTGTAAAAAATGATGTTAATGAAGATGCCAGCTTTTTTTTCGCTCCGCCCGAACTGCGGAGTATAGGACTGACAAAAAATTTTCTCAGTCCTGACGAAAATGTATCAGATTATAACAATAAGGATTACAGTTCGGAACAGAAGCATGTCTTGGATAAAGTTCTCACCAACAATTTACAGAATGGTTTTGTATTAGATGCTGGTTTTGCTGCTGACTACTTCAATTTGCAAGCAGATTATTTTCAACTGATAAACTTTAGAGATTGTGAGCTTAGGGCATCTGAATTTCGACGCTTGGCTTCAGACTTACACTCACAGCATGAGCTTTCTGCTGAAGGTCATGATGCTGCCATAGATGCTTTGCTCTTGGCAGCTGAGTGCTACGTCAATCCATTTTTTGTGATCTCTTTCAGAACCGGTACAAATATTTTGGGCCAGATGAATATTAGTGGTCCTAAAGTTCCAAAAAGTGTTGAACTTTCAGAGCTGAGAAGGATTTCTGGAAAGAAAAATTGTGATTTGGAAACAGTAGCTGAACTTGAGAAGAAGAGAGACAAAATTGTGCTTCAGTTGCTTCTTGAGGCTGCTGAATTAGACAAGAAGTATAAAAAAATGTTGTCAGATGGTGACCATTATCCAAGCAATTTTGAAGAATTTGATGATGAAGTCATAAAGTTGTCTTCCCTTGATAGACAGGCTGCAGATGCTGTCACTTTGGTTCGTCAAAATCAGGCTTTGTTGTGCAATTTTTTGATCGGGAAGTTACAAAAAGAGCAGCATTCTATGCACGAAATTCTTATGCATTGTCTTGTGTTCTTCCTGCACTCGGCCACTAAGCTGTATTGTGCTCCTGAACTTGTGATTGATATCATATTAGGATCTGCTGATTACCTTAATGGGATGCTGTCATCTTTATATTGTCAGTTAAAAGAAGGAAATATGCAGTTAAATCCAGAAAAAATACACAGGCTGAGAAGACGGTGGACACTGCTGCAGAGGTTGGTAATTGCTTCAAGTGGTGGTGATGTGTCAGATTTTGCTATCAATACCAAAAAACGTCTTCAACACGGAAACTTGATTCCTCCTCCTGCCTGGATGCAGAAAATATCCACATTCTCTAGCTGTGCTTCTCCTCTTGTACGGTTTCTTGGTTGGATGGCAATATCTCATATTGCAAAACAATTTATAAAGGAGCGTCTTTTCCTTGTTTCAGATATTTTTCAGCTGACATATTTGCTATCTATATTTGCTGATGAGCTTTCTCTAGTTGATAATGTTATTGATCGAAAGCATGAAGAAATGAAGATTGAACAATCAGAAATAAAACAATCTCCAAGCGTTAAAGGGTTTGAACTTGCTTATGAGAAACATGATGATCAGTCTTTTCACGTCATCTATCCTGATCTTAGTAGGTTCTTTCCAAATATGAAAAGGCAATTTGAATTATTTGGGGAGACAATATTGGAGGCTGTTGGGTTGCAGTTGAGATTACTTCCTTCTAGTGTTATGCCTGATATTTTATGTTGGTTTTCTGACTTGTGCTTATGGCCATTTGTTCAGAAAGACCAAGTCACCACTCGAAATACTTCTGATTTTTTGAAGGGTTTTGTTGCAAGGAATGCCAAAGCTGTTATTCTTTATGTACTTGAAGCCATTGTTATTGAGCACATGGAAGCTATGGTACCTGAGATGCCGAGAGTGGTGCAAGTGCTGGTATCTCTCTGTCGAGCCTCATATTGTGATGTTCCATTTCTTGAATCTATACTGGATCTGTTAAAGCCAATCATCTCATATTCAATGCGTAAGGCTTCTGATGATGAAAAAGTACTAGCTGATGAATCTTGTCTTAATTTCGAGTCATTATGCTTTGACGAGCTTCTAATGAATATTAGACAGAAAAATGAAAACCAAGATACTTATGCGGAAAAGTCATACAGCAGAGCTCTAACAATTTTTATTCTGGCTTCTGTCTTCCCTGATTTATCATTTCATCGTAGAAAAGAAATGTTGGAGTCTCTAATTCTATGGGCTGATTTTACCTTTTTTGAACCAACTGCTTCTTTCAATGATTACCTCCGTGCATTTCAGAGTCTGATGGAAAGTTGCAAAGATTTGTTAGTTCAGACTTTAAGAGTCTTTGGCTTTGTCCCACATCGGTTGCCTCAGTATACCGATAGCACTGGGACAACCTGGGAAAATAGCTCAGGTTTGTGCTCACCATTTCTTAGTGATGCCTTTTACATCACTTCCCCTACTAAAATGTCTGAAAATCTGGAAAGTAACGACTTTGATGCTGTTATCTCAAATCAGAAGAACTATTGTTTAGCTGCAGATGGAATAGAAGAATTTACTAAAGACTTGGAGTCTCTTGTTGCTAAACTTTTGCCAACTATTGAACTCTGTTGGAGTCTTCATCATCAACTAGCCAAGAAGCTTACTGTTCTATCAGCAGAGTGTTTTATGTACTCTAGATGCTTATCTTCCATAGCGCCAAGTATTCAAAATGTTGAAGAGGATGACAGCAAAAATCATTTCCCATTTAAATCAGCTGATCAGTCCCAGGTTCATTGGAGAACTGGTCTGGAAGTACTTGCCAAATTGATTATACAATCTCAAGAAAACCATTGTTGGGAGGTTTCATCTGTGATCCTTGATTGTCTACTTGGAGTGCCCCATTGTTTTCAGCTCGATAATGTCATTGCTACTATTTGCTCTGCAATCAAAAACTTCTCTTACAATGCACCAAAAATTGCTTGGCGCCTGCAGATAGATAAATGGTTGTCAATATTATATGCAAGAGGGACTCCAAGACTTAAAGAGTGTGAGACTCCTCTGGTCGATCTTTTCTGCTCAATGCTTGGTCACCCTGAACCTGAGCAACGTTTTATTGCGCTTCAGCACCTGGGTAAATTTGTTGGTCAAGATATAAATGAAGCACTGGGCACACATTATACTACAGTTTGCAATAAGTTAGTCTCGCCAGGCTTAGTTTCTTCTATTCCTGAGTCAATTTTGTCTTTTCTGGTTTCAAGTACATGGGATCGGGTGGTTGTGTTGGCATCATCTGATGCATCATTACCGTTAAGGACTCGTGCTATGGCACTTCTTGTAGATTATATTCCTTTTTCCGATCAGAACCGCCTGCAATCTTTTCTTGTGGCCGCAGATAGTGTACTTCACGGTTTTGGGAAACTTGCACATCCAGTTTGTGAGGGTCCATTACTACAACTTTCATTGGCACTCATTGCTGGAGCTTGCTTATACTCTCCGGCTGAAGATATTTCATTGATTCCTCAAAGTGTGTGGAAAGACATAGAAACCTTGGGGTTGTCCAAAGCTGGTATGGGGATTATTGTTCAATAACTTCGATAGTTCGAGGTAAAATATAAAGAAAATGTTGAGTGCATACTCACACTTTTTTTTTTCAATTTTTGGTTTGCCCCTTAACAGAAGGCAGGCTTGGGGATCTCGAGAGAAAGGCATGCCAAGTGTTATGTAGATTGAGAAATGAAGGAGATGCAGCCAAAGAGGTATCTAGTTGTAGATGATGCTAAAGACATGTTTGGCCAGAACATGGGATACAAAATGCTCTAATAAGAATTAAACAACTTTTAGTATGTTATTAGTGTTTTATACTGAATCACACTTTTGTGTGTAAGGTCCTCAAAGAGGTGCTTTCTTCAAATTCTTCAAAACAAGTTGATTCAGATTTTGGTACTACACGTGAGTCAATTCTTCAGGTAAGAAATATTACAAGGGTCATCTAGCATTTTACTTTATCTATATTTGTCTGCATCAAAATATATATGCTTAAAGTGTCTGAGTAGTAGATGAGTTCAACTGGTTATATTGGGGACCTTGGGGTGGTACATTTACGGTTCAAATCCCACTAACATCAAGATGGGAAGTGGTTTGGTTTTCATTTACCTGAAAGGAAGAAAGAAAATGATATCTGCTCAAATTGATCATGATAGGTAACTTAATGCAGCTAGCTTTCCTAATAACTTGGGTTCCCAAGATCAGTAATAATCACAATGGTGCTTTGCTTTAGGATGAACTTAAGAGTAATTTCTGGAGATGCATTTTACTGCCTTGAGTCTTGCCTGGGAGTGCCTGTGCTCAATTTTTGTGCTCGCCTCTCAGTTTTAAATTTTTTTCTTTTTTAATTGTGGAGACCGACTGTTAGGTATTCCATTTTTCTAAATCTGGGTTGAAAGATGTAATTGTCTTCTTTTCCTTGTGGTTCATACTCGGTGGTTTCACTTTTGTTTAGTCTCATCTTGTTTCGTGTCTTTTCAGTTTTGCACTTTTAGAGTTCCTTTCTTAAGACTAGATCTTGCAAATTACACACTCCAAAATGCCCTAACCCTCTAATTCCACTTTAGTTGTGACTGTCAGCAAATATTTTATATGCAATTTTCTCACTAAGATGTAATGAAATCTGGAATCTGATTTTGGTATCAAACTTTGTATTCACCAACTAATGGTAACCTCTGCAGAAAAGTATGTAAATTTTCGAACTTTGGTAAAAGGCAAATGCATTCCCTTGGAGAAGACAAGGATAAATATATGCAGTTATAGATGATATTTTATGGAAACTTGAAAATAAATGAGAGATATTCGGACAAATTTTACTTGTCAAGTTTGGTTTATAGACTAATGCTTTCTGTCTTCATTAGTTGTCCACTTGGAATTTGTTTTCATTGATAATGCGATTTTCCTTTTTATTTTTACTTCAAATTTCAAGTTGGAAGTTTCTTTCCATCTTGTGTCAATGGGAAAATTATCTGTTACAGGTCCTCGCCAATCTTTCTTCAGTTCGGTCCTACTTTGATCTTTTCTCAAACAAAATCGATCAAGAGGCTATGGTAAGCCGTAAGCTTGAGCAACCATTATCATTCTGATTGCTGCTACTCTGCAATTAAATAATTTTTTCCTCTTTACGCTTTAGGAACTAGAGGAAGCAGAAATAGAATTAGACATCATCCAAAAGGAATATGCAATGCAGGAATCATCAAAATTTTCCACAGAAGGACATCAGATTCCTGGTCTTGACGGTAATCTCATGGACATAGTCGTAGGCATCTCATGCGTTGCAGAAAAAATGCTTTTATTCTTATCTTTTTTAATTTTTTTTTTTTTATATGTTGTGCTACTTTCTCCCGTCCAGCATTTGTGGAGGATCATAATCGTCTTCAGCAAATCAAGGATAGCATTTCTTCCCTGTATGTGTATATCTCTACTTTAGGTTTCTGCTGTACTTCCTTAATAACTTGAAAAATTATTGTTATAAGATAAATGCCTTTAGCCTGTAATTTTAACTGTTGCCTCATCAGATTTTGAATCAATCGATATCTTGTTTGTTATTTTTATCTAGTTATATGATATTTGTTCATGTTTGAACTAGACATCCTGGATTGATATTTTACTCTGATGTTGGTGGCTTGGCAACTATGCTTACTTGCTGCACTTGTGAAACAATTTCAAAGTAGCATTTTTATAACATGCTGTTCATTCATCAATGGAGCATTGGAGCTGTGGTTTTGAGTAGCATTTCAACTTAAATCCCTAGGATGGCTGAACAATCTTGGAAATCTAATTGATAATTAGCCCAATGGAAGGCATGAAATGTGAAGCAGGAAAAGAAAGCTGTTACTGATATTCTACTTTTTCTTTGCTGAAGACGAGTTTCATCTGTGGATTATAAATGTGCTGGAGGGTGTATCCGACCATTCAGTCATAAACACTTTATAAGTCAGTTTTGTGGTGATTATTTTTCCTTTATCATTAGTTCACAAAAAGTAAGACACCATTCAAATTTAAACTAGTTGTAAATTGAGCATATTTTTTCCTTCCTACTTGGTCACAAAAAGAAAGGTACCCTTCTAGATTCACTAAACTAGCAGTAACTGGTACTTATTTTTGCTCTTCTTTCTGTTACTTGACCGTGGAATTACTTTAGTGGCAAACTTGATTATTTCAAAGTCTACTAAATGCTTAATGAATGCTCTTCTGTTGTGATCAGCGAGAAGTCTAAGCTCCGAGAAGACATAGTGGCCCGTAGGCAAAAGAAACTTCTAATGAGGCGCACTCGTCAAAAATATCTAGAAGAGGCAGCTTTACGAGAAGAAGAGCTTCTCCAAGAACTTGATAGGTTTATACTGTATTATAAATTGTGATCTTTATGACTTGGATGTGGAATATTGTGAGAGCTGATTAATAGATATCTGTTGCTATTATTTTCTTTAATATATTCAGGGAAAGAACTGCTGAAATGGAAAAAGAGATTGAGAGACAGCGGTTGCTGGAGCTTGAGCGTGCAAGATCTAGTGAGCTGCGACACAATCTTGATATGGAGAAGGAGCGGCAAACCCAGGCAAGACCCTTATCAACTTTTTGGATTTCATATCTTCTAATCTTTTGTCGGTTGCTTGTTCACACACTTTTTATATTTTAATTCTCTCTTTTACTACGTAAATAGAAGGTTTGGCTAGAAATTATCATTTTCTCCTATAATAATTGCCCTTCGTAACTGTACAATAGTGCAACTATTTATCATTTGGATTGCTAGATATCTGTAGATCACCCTTTCCTACTTCTTAATGCTACTTGGTTTTTCTATGTGAATATGCTTGCTTGTGTATAGGATGTACATTAGCAATTATTTAAACTCTGTTTGGTCCCAAGAGCTAATATGCAAGAGCATTTAGCATTTGCAAGTCTGTTTTTCTTTAGCTGAAAGTATTCATTCCCATCATCTCATCTGTTTTCTTAGTTTCTTGAATGTTTATATAAAAAGTAAGGTGTAAATTTTGCATGCAGAAAGAACTTCAGCGAGAACTAGAACAGGCTGAGTCTGGACTACGATCCTCAAGACGTGACTTTTCTTCCTCATCTCATAGCGGGTATGGTTTTTGTCAACTCTGAGGTTTTTTCTTTTGCTCTATTATTTACTTTAATTAAATAATTAATATGTGAAGTTAATTTCTTACATCCATGATCAAAGAGACTAAAAAACTCTTCAGTATCTCGGTACTAGAAGACAACATCTCCAATTTGCTTGGCCTAGCTCTTTAATATAATACCTGTGATGGGCATAGATCCCTTTGATGCCAACTTTTTTTTTCCTGAACATGGTAATGGCTGAGGATGTGTTTTTGACATCTTCATTTGCAGTCGACCTCGTGACAGGTATCGTGAAAGGGAAAATGGAAGATCGAGTGCTGAAGGAACTGCAAGGACAAGTACTGGCAGCCTGCAGCCTGAAATTTCTACCACCAGTTCATCCATGGCAGCCATGCCAACCATTGTTCTCTCTGGGTCTCGGTCATTTTCAGGCCAAACACCAACCATTCTACAATCCCGTGACCGTTCAGATGATTGCGGTAGCAGTTACGAAGAAAATTTCGATGGAAGCAAGGATTCAGGCGATACAGGTAGCGTTGGGGATCCAGAATCAGTGTCTGCTTTCGACGGACAGTCTGGTGGGTTTGGTTCTTCTCAAAGGCACGGCGGATCTAGGGGAAGCAAGTCTAGACAAGTAATGGAGCGGAGAGAAAGGGATGGAAGACGCGAAGGGAAGTGGGAAAGAAAACATTGATCGAAGTTCTAATAGCATGATTGTGCTGTGTATAGATGAACTGTCTGCAATTTCATGGTAAGGCAGCAATGTGCTTTAGAAAGGAGTTTTTGGAAACACTTTGTTTTTACAATCAAGCTACCACAGTGAAGAAATTTCTTCATCTGCTCTTTTCATGGCAGTTGTTTTGTTGTCTATTATCTGTTGTTGTAACATTTACAGATATATGTAAATGGATATTTATGGAAACAGAATGTGATTTGATGGTTTAAAACTGATTATTCCATACATGAAGGGATGTAATTTTCAAGGGCAGAATTGAATGCCAACTAAAGCCTAATGACAAGTGAAGACTTTCCTAAGCAAGTATGAAATAGGACAAAAGGAAAGCATTTTAAATTGTAAAATGATATATTTTAATGATTTACAGCAAAAATTGTAAAGCAATTTCAACGCTCTTCCAATATAATTAATTTACTCTGTTCATTTTAATAATAATAACAATGTAGAGTTATTTTTACTTAAAATTTTGATACAAATTTTACATCATTCATATTACATAATTCAAAAGGTAGTTATCAAAAATTAAATTAGTTTTTAAAGTTGGTTTTCATTTTTGATAAATTAAAAAACTATTTCAGAAATAAGTAATTCCATTTTAGCATTAAATTAATAAACGTATTTTAGTATTTAAGTATAAACATTATCCTAAAAATACAGTTTCAGAAAAATACAGTTTCGTAAATTACTTATTTCCTCACGGAGACCGTCTTGCAAGAGAGATACTGCGAATGCATATCACGTGATGCACGTGGCCTACTTGCTCTCTTTCTCCTTTATACTACTACTAATATTTGCATTTTCTTGATTTGTCTGCATTCATTTTTATCCATTTTGGACCAGATCTTGTTTCCCAAAATCGATTTTTTTTTCTTTTTTTTTTTTTTTTTTTTTTATAAAAAAATAAAATAAAACCTTGTGCAGTCTAGCCATATGGGTTAACAGATTTGATCGGTTTTAAAGTTTTGAATTTCTTTCCGTGGGTTTGTTTGTTAGGTTAACGTAGCAACAGTTAGAAGCTTGAAAATAAAAACGAATACATGTAAACGCATAATGAAGGAGTTGCATTCATATGAGAAAGAAGTTGAGAGAGAAGCTGCTAAAACTGCTGATATGAAGGAGAAAGGAGCTGACCCTTGTGACCTCAAGCAACAGGTACTCTGTTCTATGCTCAAAACTGTCACTATTCTTACTTTTCTGGTCGGCTCTGTAATGTTACTGGAAAATTATTGTCTCTGTCTCTGAAAGATGCCTTGTGGCATAGAATGCAGATTTCTAACTTGGAAATAATAATGTCACACCCGTCCTCTTAGGTAGGGTATATGTGACATTTAATTATATCAGAGCTAGATTCATAGATTCTGTAGACACTTCAAGTACTTGTAGGTTATTTCATGTCTATTAGCAATTAATGTCTTTTATGTGTTTTCAGATGCCTCCATTTTCTAGAGTACGGGACGCAAGCCGAGTCCGCATGCGTAAGATAGCAAATGGTGGCCAGCCTTCTAGTGCACCTCCTGTTGATGAGGAGGTTAATTCTTATGTCGGGAAACCCTTTGAAGGGAATCCTATATACGATGAGGTGGGGGCTTTGCATGCCTCAATTCTCAGCGATAGTACACCGCTACATCATTCTCCTAGTGGTTCTATTCCTCCAGCCTCTGCAGCACCTCAGGGGAATATTCCAGTGCCTCCGCAGAATCCTCCTCCACCTCTTCCAGCATATCAGGCTTACCGTCCACCTCCTCCGGATTATTATCCTCCACTTTGTTATGCTCCACCGCCAGCAGGTGCCCCTTTAAATGTTCCTTCTGGTGTATATATTTATCCTTATTACTATCCTCCTGCATGGGGTTATGGTCCAACTCAGGTGGCTCTTGGAGTGAACGAAGAGAGCATTGCAAAGAGAGCAAAAGAAAATGGAGCTGTAGAGTTTGATGGGAAGAAAGACCCTATAGTAGCTGTGAATTTCTTAGACAGGGTGGAGAAAGCTTTTGAGTCGATGAGGTTAACCGATGAGCAGAAGTGTCATCACGTGTATCAATTTCTGACTGAGCAGGCTGACAGATGGTGGAGGAATGTACGAGGTAAATTCACGGTAGCTAATCCGTTGACTTGGGAGAAGTTCAAGGATGAATTCAAAGCCAATTATATGAATTCTTCTTTCATGGATGAGATGAGGAGAGAATTCTACTGCTTGACGCAGGGTAGCCGTACAGTAGATCAGTATGACACCCTATTCCATGAGCTAGTACAGTTTGTTCCTTACTTGAGGGACAATGAGCAGGGGAAGATGGATCACTTTCTCAATGGCCTAAATGCTGAATTAAGATCTAGGATGAGATTGCTTACAATGAATAGTTTGACGGAGATGGCCAGTTATGCCAGAAGAGCGGAATTTGAAGAAAAAGAATGGCAAATTGGGCAGGATTATCAAAGAAATAAGAGGAATAGGGATGAGATGAGGGAATTCTACTGCTTGACGCAGGGTAGTCGTACGGTAGATCAGTATGACACTCTCTTCCATGAGCTAGTACAGTTTGTTCCTTACTTGAGGGACAATGAGCAGGGAAAGATGGATCACTTTTTCAATGGCCTGAATGCTGAATTAAGATCCAGGATGAGATTGCTTACAATAAATAGTTTGACAGAGATGGCCAGTTATGCTAGGAAAGTGGAATTTGCAGAAAAAGAATGGCATATTGGGCAGGATTATCAGAGAAAAATGAGAAATGGGGAGCGTGGACCTACTGGAGAGGGAAGCCTGAATAAGAAAAGGAATGACTCTAGACCCAGTGGTAGTTATCAGATGAGTTTTGGACAGCCTAATAAACAAGCTAGATCTATGTCTAGTCAGGGTTCAACGAGAACACCACCCAGCATGACTCCTAGTGCCTAGCAAGGCCAAGCTCGGGAAAGAAGATTTCCACCATGTGCTACTTGTGGGAGAAATCATGATGGAGAGTGCATAATGGGCTCAAATGTTTGTTATTCATGCAGGGAATGGGTCACATGAAGAGAGATTGTCCCAATTCCAAGGATAATAGTGGACAGGTTCAGAGGATAGCTATTCCTCCAGCTCAGGATTTCAGAGGCACTCAAGGTCAGAGTGGATTAGAGTTCAGACTTCTGGGACACACACAAGTGTAGGTGCAGGTGCACAGAGTAGAGTTGTTTCAGGTGGTCAGAATAGCAAACTTAGAGCCCAGGCTAGAGTGTTCGCTATTGTTAAGGAAATATTATCGTTAAGGAAATATTATTATGAAAATATTATTAAGGAAATATTAACTATTTATTATGGAATCAATCTCCAAGATATGATTCCTGGAATCCTTAGGTTTTATGATTTTATTATGTTTCCATTATTAGTATTAGTTTTTTCCTATTTTGATTTTCTATGTAGTCTAGATAAAGACTCCTACCATTGTAAATATAATATAGAGTGAATTCAAGACTTTCTTTCATTATCTAACATGATATCAGAGCCAATCTTTCTCTGGGTTTTGGTTTTTCTCTTTTAAAGTTGTCGTTCATGCCGGCGCGTGGGGAACACGCGCCATTATATGCGCATGAGCCTCACGCGCTGTATATTCTTCAGCAGTCTTGACACTACCATTGGCGACGAAATGCTCGCATCAAGTTCCACATCTGATTTTTTTTCGGGGTTTTGTCATGGGTGATTTGGCAAGTTTTCTTTAGACGTTTTGAGTTGTTATGGAATAGTTTAAACTTTTTCCGCTGTGTATTTTCCAACGATGTTAAACCATCCAAACCTCTGCATTTGTCCTCGTCGTGCATTCTCCAACGACTTTAAAACATCTAAGTCACCATATATGTTCCTGTTGTGCATTATCCATCAGTGTTTAAACACCGTAATCTCTTTGTGGTTCTTGTGTTGGTTTCATTTGTAACAAGCTTGATGCATATGATACGTATGATCCAGCTTGAGGGGATTGTTAGAATTTGTAAGATATTGTTAGAATTCCTAAGATATTGTTAGAATCATAATCATAATCATCCAAAGATATGATTATGATTCTACATATCTCTAAGATATTGTTACATAATCATTGAAATATGATTATGTAATCTTAATGATTATTGAAGAAATTGAGGAAACCCTCTTTTTATTTTCTTATTTTAAACTATACAAGAATATGATTTATATAGCATTCAGTCTTCTCTATAAAATGAAGATAAATCTACCTATAATTACATACAATCAATTACCATATCTCTAGCAATCTTAAAGATACTTTCATATTTCTAACACTCCCCCTTAAGCTGGAGCATATAAATCATATGCACCAAGCTTGTTACAAATAAAATCAATACGAGGACCGCAAAGAGACTTAGTAAGGATGTCCGCTAATTGTCCTTCAGAATTGACAAAGCTAGTGACCATGCATCCAGATAAAATTTTATCCCTGATAAAGTGACAATCAACTTCTATATGCTTGGTCCTTTCATGAAACACAGGGTTAGATGCTATATGTAGAGCTGCCTGGTTGTCACAAATTAACTTCATTTGTGTCCCACCTCCAAACTTTAATTCCTGTAACTGTTTTAACCATATTAACTCACATGTTGCCAAGGCCATAACTCGATATTTTTCTTCTGCACTAGACCTGGCGACAACTGCTTGTTTCTTACTTTTCCAAGATATTAGGTTGCCTCCAATTAAAACACAATATCTTGTAGTAGAACGTCTGTCAGACGGAGAGCCTGAATAATCTGCATCAGAATATCCAACTATCTGAGTATTGCCTCTATCTTCATACAATAATCCTTGTCCTAACGCTTTCTTGATGTATTTAAGAATGCGTACGACAGCATCCCAATGACTCTCACATGGAGTTTGTAGGAACTAGCTAAGCACACTAACTGGAAATGAGATATCTGTCTGGTGTTCAGAATATCCAACTATCTGAGTATTGCCTTTATCTTCATACAATAATCCTTGTCCTGGCGCTTTCTTGATGTATTTAAGAATGCGTACGACAACATCCCAATGACTCTCACATGGAGTTTGTAGGAACTAGCTAAGCACACTAACTGGAAATGAGATATTTGGGCGAGTAATTGTAAGATAGTTCAACTTTCTAACTAACCGTCTGTATCGTCCAGGATCTTTTAGCGGCTTTCCAACTAGTTTCCTGTACTCCTCAGGGTTCTCCAATGGCTCCCCCTCTTTTGGTAGAAGTTTAACATTTGGATCCATGGGCGTGTCAACAGGTTTACAATCTAACATACCAGTTTCCTGAAGAATGTCTAGAGCATATTTTCTCCGAGAGATGACTATACCAGTATGAGACTGAACTACTTCTATGTCAAGGAAGTACTTTAGTAGTCCCAAATCCTTAGTCTGAAAATGATTAAATAAGTGTGTTTTCAGCTGTCGAATGCCCTCTTGGTCACTTCCAGTAATGACTATATCGTCCACATATACAACCAAGTAAATGCATTGGCCATTGGAATGTCGATAGAAAATCGAGTGGTGTGCCTCGCTACGAGTCATACCAAATTTATGAATGACATTACTGAACCTCCCAAACCAAGCACGATGAGACTGTTTGAGACCATACAGAGAGCGACGAAGCCGAGAAACCAGACCATACTCCCCATGAGCAACAAAACCAGGTGGTTGCTCCATATAGACTTCCTCCTGGAGGTCTCCATGAAGAAAGGTATTCTTGATGTCCAGCTGATAGAGCGGCCAGTGACGCATAGCAGCCATTGAGAGAAACAAACGGACGGAAGCAATTTTGGCTATAGGAGAAAAAGTGTCAGAATAGTTCAAACCAAATATCTGGGTATAACCTTTAGCAACCAGGCGAGCCTTGAGTCGATCAACCTGCCCATCAGGACCAACTTTCACCGCATAAACCCATCGGCAACCAACTATAGATTTTCCAGGGGGTAACGGAACCAAATCGTGTAAAGCAGACATTTCATCCATCATTGCTTGTGTCCATCCTGGATCAGACAAGGCCTCATGGACATTTCTAGGAAGAGAAACAGAAGACAAGGTGGAGACAAAAGCAAAATATGGAGCAGATAAACGATAACAACTGAGAAATGTATAAATATGATGCGGATTACGAGTGGAACAAATACCTTTACTGGTGGCAATTGGGCCAGGAGGGCCAGGAAGGTCCACGAAATCATTTACATTGCATGTCGATAGGAAATGAAGTAAGCTAGATTGTGAGTTAGTTGCTGCTGCTACTGTCGAATATTCCATTAATACTAAACAAGTTTATAAAAGATGTGTAATACATGTTGGTGAACATGAGTTGTTGGCATATTTGATTTGTATTGAGATACATGATTTTGATGTCATACTGGGCATTGATTGGTTATCTTATCATCATGCTATAGTAAATTGTTATGAGAAAGTAGTGGAGTTTGAAAGTTCTGATGGGCATAAATTTTATTTTAAGGGCGAGAGACGTCTTATTCCCTCATGTGTGGTCACTGCTATACAAGCCAGTAAGATGTTAAGGAAGGGTTGTGTGCCTATATAGCTCACGCGATAGATACTAGTATGGGTACACAAGAATTGCATGAGATTCCTGTTGTTGAAGAATTTATTGATGTATTTTCTAATGAAGTAGTCAGTTTGCCACCAGATAATGAGTTAGAATTCAACATTGACATATTTCCTACATCCCTATATCTGTAGCTCCTTATAGGATGGTTCATGTAGAGCTGAAAGAGTAGAAGATGCAATTATAAGAATTGCTAGACCGAGGGTTCATAAAGCCTAGTTCTTCACAATTGGGTGCACCGGTGTTATTCGTGAAGAAGGATGGCTCTTTGAGATTATGTGTTGATTATAGGCAGTTGAATCGGGTTACCATTTGCAACAAGTATCCCCTGCCACAGATAGATGATCTTTTTGATCAATTACGGGGAGCCAGGGTATTTTCCAAGATAGACCTAAGTTCCGGATACCATCAATTAAAAGTGAGGGAAGAGGATATATCTAAGGCTAGTTTTAGAACTTGCTATGAGCATTATGAGTTATTAGTAATGTCATTCAAGTTAACTAATGCACCAATTGCTTACATGGACTTGATGCACTGAGTGTTCATACAGTACTTGGACAAGTTTGTCATTGTGTTTATCGATAACATTTTGGTGTGTTCTAGTAGCGAAGATGAACATATAAAGAGCATCCAAGAATGGTTTTGCATACTTTGATGGAGAAATAGTTGTATGCCAAGTTTAGCAAGTGTGAATTTTGACTTGACAGAATTGTATTATTGACCATGTTATTTCACCATATGGTATTTATGTAGACCCCAAGAAGATAAAAGCAGTGGTTAGCTGAGAACCTCTTACCAGTGCAACTGAGGTACAGAGTTTTTTGGGTTTAGTAGGTTATTACCGACGTTTTGTCCAGGGATTTTCCATCATTGCAGCACCATTGACAAAGTTGTTGAAGAATGTAAAATTTGAGTGGACTAAAGAGTATCAACAAAGTTTTGATAAGCTTAAGGAGTGTTTGACAATTGTTCTGTTTCTTACCCTTCCATCAGGCAGTGATGGATACGTGTTGTACGGTGATGCCTCGAGCAAAGGGTTAGGTTGTGTATTGCAGCATTGGAAGGTTGTATTTTATGCTTCTCGACAGCTTAGGCCTCATGAATTAAGTTATCCTACTCATGACTTGGAGTTGGCTGCAATATTGTTCGCATTGAAGATTTAGAGACACTAGTATGGAGAAAAATGCTAGATCTTCACCAATCACAAGAGTCTCAAGTGTCTACTCACGCAGAAATAGTTGAATACGAGACAGAAGCGATGGATTTAGTTGTTGAAAGATTATGATTGTACTATCGACTATCACCCAGGAAAGGCTAATTTAGTAGCAGATGCTCCTAGTAGGAAGTCCACGGGTGCTTTAGCTCACATGAAAGTCATTCAATTACCATTGCTAGTGGAACTCGGATATTTGAGAGTTGACTTATCAGCTAGGGATTCAAGATCTCTATTAGCAACTCTTAAAGTCAAGCCTATATTAGTGGAGAGAGTCAAAGAAGCTCATGCTCAGGTTGTCATTTTCATAAGAATATTTGGCGAAGTGAAAAAGGAAGAACGTTCAGATTTCTCGCTTAAAGAGGATGGTACGTTGATGCATGAAGATAGATTATGTGTACCTGAAGTAGAGAGCTTGAAGAGAGAGATCATGGAAGAAGCTCATTATTTTGCTTATTCTATGCATCCAGACAGTACATAGATGTATAGAACTCTGAAAGAGAACTATTGGTGGAAAGACATGAAGAAAGAGATGACATATTTTGTATCAATGTGCTTAGTGTATCAACAGATTAAAGCAGAGCACCAACATCTTGAAGGCACCTTATAGTCATTTCCTATCCCTAAATGGAAGTGGGAACACATCATTATGGACTTTATGTCAAGATTGTCTAGAACGAAAAAGGGGCATGATTCAGTATGGGTGATTGCTGATAAATTGACCAACTTAGCTCATTTTCTACCTGTTAGAGTTGATTACCCTCTGAATAAGTTAGCAGAGATCTATGTTGATGAGATAGTGAGACTTCATGAGGCTTCAGTTGAGATCAATATTTATCCTTGATGGAGTTTGCCTATAATAACAGTTACCATACTAGCGTGAGCATGACACCTTATGAGGCATTATATGGGAGGAAATGCATGACTCTTATTTGTTGTGATGAAGCGGGCGAAAGAAAATTTTTAGGTCATGAAATTATCCAGATTACTTCTGATAAGGTATAAATGATTAGATTGAAGTTGAAGGCAGCTCAAGATAGACAGAAGAGCTACGCATATCTAAAAAGAAAGGACATTAAGTACTAGGTGAGTGATAAAGTGTTCTTACGCAGATCTAAAAAGAAAGGACATTGAGTACTAGGTGAGTGATAAAGTGTTCTTAAAAGTTTCGTCTTGGAAGAGTGTCATGAGATTTGGAAAGAAAGAGAAGTTGAGTCATCGGTTTATTAGGCCTTACGAGATCTTGGAGCGAATTGGGCCAATTTCTTATATGCCTGTGTTGCTACCAGAGTGGTTAAAGATTCAAGATGTTTTCCATGTGTCCATGTTAAAGAGGTATAGATCAGATCTTTCTCACATTTTGCAGGGACAATAAGTGGAGTTGACTAGTTGAGAGAGGAGTTGACATATGCAGAAGAACTAATAGGAATTTTGACTATAGAGTTGAGACTAGGGGTGAGCATCGGTTCCGGTTCTACCCGGAACCGGTTGGAACCGGACCGATTTTCTGGGTTTGGAACCGGGACCGATTGTAATCGGGTAGGTTCCGGTTCCAAATATGAAGGAACCGATTTTATCCGGGTAGGTTCCGGTTCCAAAATAGTCGAAACCGGAACCGGACCATAGAACCGGTTTATATGTGTTTGCAATGGGCTCATTTTCTAATTTTAAGCGTCTCTGTTGGCTGTTGCTTTGAATTCTTTTTTGTCCTAGAAAATGTTGATGAAACAGCATAAGTGCATGTCTTTGTGAACTGTGTGATTGGTTTTGAGGGGGTCATTAGTTTATAAAAGGACTTGCAGCCAGCTGAGCTTCTGTCTTAATTGCTTGATGTAACTAATACTGCTTGCTTTCGCAACTTTTAGTTATGAATCATTATCTTACAGAATGCAGCTAGCTTGCAACAGTTGATTGGTAATATATTATGTAGAGTATTTATCACTCAACTTTGTATTCAGAGAACCATAAATAAGTGTTAATGTAGAATCCATTATAGTAGTAAACTAGTAGTTTTATCTTTCTAAACTCTTGCTTTAGCAATATAATTTTCATTAAAATATTTTAAAATAGGGTAATTCGGAACCGGACCGGAACCGGATTGGAACCGAATAATAGGGTACCCTGTTTAATTGGGTAGGTTCCGGTTCCACTTAGTGCAGAACCGAATTTTTCCGGGTAGGTTCCGGTTCTATGCGGAACCGGAACCGAAACCGGTTTTGCTCACCCCTAGTTGAGACAGCTGAGGAATGAGGTGATTCCTTTGGTGAAAGTTTTATGGGGTGGACACTTAATAGCGGAAGCTGCTTGGGAGCGTGAAGAAGACATGCGAAACAAATATTCTCACTTGTTTCCACCCGCAAGTACGTGAATTTTGAGGACAAAATTCTTTTAAGGAGGAGAGATTTGTAACATCCCAAGTTATTTTAGCATGCATTAAATTTAATATTAGTATGTGTTGAAATTGTAGGTGTAATTTGAGAATCGAAGAAGATAAAAATTTAAAGGTTGAACTGACATTTTGCTTGTAGTATATAAAGTGGGGGTTGTTTCATTTTTTTATTGGTGAGGAAAACGTGAGAGAGGAAAGAAAAAGAGAGAAAGAAGAGATAGAATGGAGAAAAGAATTGTTCCGATCCGTCCGATTTAGAACCAATTTCGACCGGGTCTTTTAAGGAAAATGCAGAGCTCGACGAGAGGAACATTTTGAATGTAATATTGGCAGCGGAAATAGTCGATTTTCAACGATTTCGCGGGATTTCCCGTTGATCTAGAATTACGAACCGTTATTGGCATTGGAACCAAGGGAGAAGCACAAATGCACGAACACCAGAAAATCCAGATTATGGGCAGCACGTGACGTTTATGCGCGTGCAGAAGCCACAGCGTGTGAGGACCACACGCTACCCCACGTGCCAGACAAAATTTCTTCCCCTCTCCCCCGAGTCTTCCTCCGTGCTGTCCCGACCATTCGTCGTAGAAACGGACCTCCGAATCTCGATTTTCGTATAATTTGTCGTTATATTCGAGTTATGTGTATGTGTTTCGAAAACCTAATTAGCCTTGAAATGTGATTAATATACTTATGTTATTTAAATGGTTGCCATGTGGTTGGAAGTGAATTATGCACTTAATCGGAAAATATGCATGAGTAAGAATGTGCGTTGGAAGTTATTGTTGGCCCGGGATTAGGGCTAATGATGTTGAATTGATATGTGAGTATGTATACTTTGAATTGAATAATAGTTGTAAGTTTGATGAGGATGCGTTGTATAATGGTAGTCCGTATTATAGACAAAAATTTTCTGAAATTCCGTTAGGATAACGGGAGTGTTTAAGTCACGTTTCTTGTGTATTCTTTCATCTATTTTTAGTTAGAGTCATGTTCCTTACGAAAAATTCTTATGTCTCTTTAGGTGATCGAGGTAACATTGGTGGGGACGATCCTGCTACGAAATTTCTCTTCTCAATAGTACAACTCGCCAGCGGAGGTGCGTATATAAACTTGTAACATTGATGTTTTTCAAAAATATATAGTTATGTATGTTTTCTTAAATTAATTTTAATTATGTATCAAATGATTTAGTTTTTGGAAGGTTTATAGCTTGCTATAAAAGAATGGATTGAATATTGATTATGTTAAAAATCGTGAGTTTATAGTATATCAGATTGCTTGCATGACTTTTGAGACAAATGCGCGTATCTTTTAGAAAATGATTTTTATGCCATGATACACTATGTTACGTGCCAGATTTATTTGACGAGAGATTGTTGGACAGTTATGACCCATAGCTTCACTGTTTGTAAAAGACATGGTGTTTTTGTACAAAATTAACTATGTTGTAATGAAATTGCCTTTTATCGTTTTGTAATTTATTTACTTTGATATATAAATGGTAAAAGTCCTTATGATTAATTCCGGATTGAGATGATATGAGACAGTATCAATCCATAAAGGTTTAATCATTAAATATCCATAGTCGTAGTATTATCGAGATTGGACATCGATAATGCGGAATAGACTAGTATTGCACTTGTGCGCGTTGTGAGGGCATAACGATATAGTTCTCATATATTTAAGTATTGGATACTTATGCAAGTGCGATAGGAGGTTGTGTTTTAACTTTTACCGATGGTACGGGAAACAGCTTCGCTCTGGATAGACCCCGCGGAATCCCATTGGTAGTATGTATATGTGTCTATGGGAGTCCGCTTCAGGGTAGGTGTATTTGGTCTTAACCTGAGACTTGCATCGCTAGTACTTGCGACAATCGGTAAACTTTGGTTTTGGTCGTCCAGGGCTTTAACAGGTTCTGTGTATGCCTCTTCTGGGTTTATTGAGAATCGTAGTGTATTGGATGTGATGTCAAGACGGAAGTATCACTTCAGACATGGAGATGATGATCACGCAGGGATTCAGAATTGGTACTCTAATGTGTTACAACCATCGGGATAATATGACAAGGTCATGATTATCCGATTCAAAGAGACTAGTTGCTTAATATCTGATATGTGCTTCGTAAGGGGCAGACACTATTCCAGCCCCAGGCCTTGCACGTGACATCCGATACTGGATCGCAATACACAATACTACGGTATACTACGCCTAATATAGATCGTATATTCCATTAAGAATATTTCTGGAGAATTGGGTAGGCAAGACGCTTTGCTAGAAGCCAATCTTGTCTCGTAAATCGGTAAAAACGTAGTACGAGGTACACACGTGTTCGGATAGTCCGACGACCGTATTTACTGCCAACATATCCAGGGATCTCTTGGGTCGCTTCCCGAAGATTCACCGATGACGTATGATCCGAGCATAATTAATCTGGGATTAATTGCGGAGACACTTTATCTTGGATAAAGTATTATTTGAAGAGAGAGAGATTAATTTAGAATTAATCGACAAAATAATGTATTCGATATATTAAATGAAATTGGATTTCGACGCGGAATTAAAATTATATTTTAATTCGGGCAAACGAGTTAATTTAGAATTAATTCGTTAGCGACGTGAATAGTAATTTCGCTAGGCATAATTATTTAATTACGTCGCGACGGAAGTTTGTTAATTCGGAATTAGCGAAACCGAGCCCGGAAGTGTTTGCGGGCCCACTGGCATTTTGAATTCGAGTGGGGCCCATAAGTCACATCGCGAGTCACATCACTTGTCATTTATTTGTGATCAACGTTATTAAAGGCGCGCCTCAGGAGAGGCGACTGGCAATGCGCCTCATAGACCATCAGGCGAGGCGACACCACTCAGGCGCGCGCCTAAGCGTCGAGGCGCGCGCCTGAGTGGTCAAGAAAAGGCGCGCCTTAGGCGCAAAAAAAAGGACCCGTTTTGTTGTATTTTTGTAACCCACCCAAGCCCGACCCAAAACCCTAAAAAACCCAACCCAAATCACAATTTTTTGACTTAAATCAAAACCCTAACTGCCGATTTTGGCATTAACAAAACAAAACCCTAACTCTCCCTTACACTCTCCTCTCCCTCACGCCCCCCCCCCCCTCTCACCCAAGCCCTCTAACAAGTAATCAAAAAAACCCTAACTCACGATCTCCCTCTCCCTAAGGGCTAAGAATAAAACTCTAAGAGGTATGTAAGATTTTTGTTTTCTATTTTGTTTTTTAATTTTTTTTTGGATTGCAGCTGCATGCTGCTGCTGTGTATATCACAGCAGCAGCATGCTGCTGTGCTGTGTGATATTCACAGCAGCACAGCAGCAGCTCCAAAAAAAAAAAATTGTTAATAACTTAATATTTAATAGTTTTATCATTGATATTATCATTATGGTGGTCCATGGATTGTTGTATGTTGATATTAATATGAATTTTTGTTTTAGATGTGATTATATGAAGATTGGAATCTTGCTTTTGGTTTTGGATATGAACTTGTAATTTATAAATGAAATTTAGGATAAGAACTAAAAAAGAAGAAGTTAAATATCATTTATGGCTAATTGATAGTGTGAAACAATCTTATACATTGTTTTTCTATATATTTTTACATATTTTGTTATATTTTGCGCCTCACATTCCTCAGGCGCGCGCCTTGCGCCTTGAGGCGCGCGCCTAGGCTCCAGGACCTTTTGCGCCTCGGTGCGCCTTGCGCCTTAAATAACACTGTTTGTGATAGATGTCAAAGTCACTTTTTGTGAGTGACATGTTGTCACCATTCATGATGCAAGTTGTTGAGATCATTTATTACAATTTTGGAGCCAAAATTGGCTTTGACTTTTTGTAAACTAATACCAAATATTTGGTAATTGTTTTTTCATTCATTCATACGGTTTTTGAAGCCAAAAGAATAGAAAAACAGAACTCTCTCTCTCTCCATTTCTTGATGAAACCGTGAGCTCCATTGAAGGGAAAATTTGATTTTCTTTCTTCATTTGCTAGCACAATCAAAGGATCAAACAATGTGATAGGGAAGCTTATCTTAGAGCATGGATTTCCATTAAAGCTTGGAGCTTCATCATCTTCTTCAACAAACAACCTTGGCCGAATTTCAAAGCTTGAAGGGAAGGAAAATTTTGTTGAGCATCACATCCAATCCGTTCAATGTAAGTGTGTTTCCGCCACATTTCTTTATAGTATTCATTCTATTCGTGGCTTAAAATGATCTTGGGAGATCAATAGAAACCAACAATGGTATCAATGAGCCTTGTTTAAGCATGAAATATTTTAGGGTAAGATTTGGGTAAATTGATTTTGAGCATGTTTTGAATAAATTACTTGTTTGAGCATGCTTATGGATGGATGACTTTGAGTTGTATGTGATCAATTTTGAGAAAAATGGATTGGATCAATTTTTCACCCAAAACTTGGCTTGGCCGAATATGTATTACCCTTGGAAGTCTTGGTATTTTTTGTTTTGATGATCATTGGATGACTTGAAACGAATTGGAAATGTCGATTTGTAATTCGATCGGATTGAGAAAAACGAAATCGGACAAAAATCCTTATCACGGCCGAGAGCTTCTTAGCATGTATGGACTTGATTTTTGATTCAATAATGTTGGACATTAATTGAACAAATAGGATACCTAATTAATTGGTTAAATTGTATTTTGGAAATATTGATTTAGTTAATTAATTGATGTATTACACTTTAATAAATTAAGTTATAAAATTTGGAATTTTAAAATTTGGTTAATTGGGCTTGATATTGTTATTTTTGGGCATAATGGGCTTGGTTGGGCCAAGTTGGTTTAGGCCAATTGGATTGGATCTAAATTGGGCCTAAATCATTCCATTAAGTCCAAATGTAATAAATGGGCTTTAAAAGTTTAATTGGGCCTTATGGGCTAAAATTGGTTTTTTGGCATATGAGGGTGATTCCTCAATTGGGCTTGGTAATTGGGTTTGACCCATATTGACCACAACCCATGCCTTATAAAATCAATTGAAAGCCCATCGGACTTTAATTAAACGAACATTGGATGTTAGTTGGGCTTTGAGACCCGATAAGATTAGATTTGGAATCTTAATCGTTACAGCGCATTAAAAAGTGTAGATATTTAATTTGAAATTAAATACATGAATTAGTATTGAATACGAATTAAATTAGATTTAACAAGTAGTTCGATATAATTCAAGAATTCGTACTTTAAGTACTTATTCTCAAACGAGTTGGACTCGCGCAAATCAAATCATTGTTTGAACATTGGATGATCACTAATATTCAAAGATAATTAATTTGATTAGTTTGTATGAATAACATGCTTGAATGAATACATGGATGTGATGTTTGAATAGCGTATATCGGATGGATATTAGAAGGGAAAGGACAATTTTAGAAATTATTGTTAATTCGGAATTTATAAATTGGACCTGCGTGTCCAACCTTCTCTCTTATTGATTCTTTGTATTCTATTCTCACCTAATTCCCCTCAATGTTAATGAGGTTTCTATTAATGTATTATGTAATTGGGTAGAAGTAGAATAGTGCTAGCAGGGGAGAGGAAAGTGAGTGATTTGTTCTAGGAAAAATCTGTTTAAATATCCATTGTTGGTTTCTATGATTAGTCCCAAGATCATAATGAACAATGAAACATGAATGAATAACGAAGAAATATGGCGGAATCATACTTACAACGATCGGTTTAGGATGTGATGAACAACAAAATGAACTCCTCCAAGAGCTCCTAGAATTCGGCCAAGAGAGGTAGAAGCTCCAAGCTTTTCCTTGAGTTTCCAAGCTCTTGAATAGGTTTCCCTATCACCTCTTGATAATCCTTGAAGAGTGCTAGCCCTTGGTGAATTTTTGCAACAAGAATTCATACTTTTTCTTCACAAATTTTTGCTTAGAAAATGAAAATGGGAGAGAGCAAAACTGTCACACAGTTTCGGTTTTAGAGGGAGAGAGAGGAAGATGAAGATTTGATTTCAAAAATCAATAATAATGATATACAAAAAGTGCATTTGGTATATGTCACTCAATGTTATCAATTTGGAGTGTATTACACACTTTCACCAACAACTATTGAGAATCGTAGTGTATTGGATGTGATGTCAAGACGGAAGTATCACTTCAGACATATGGAGATGATGATCACGCAGGGATTCAGAACTTGTTCTCTATTGTGTTGCAACCATCGGGATAATATGACAAGGTCATGATTATCCGATTCAAAGAGACTAATTCCTTGATATCTGATATGTGCTTCGTACGGGGCAGACAATATTCCAGCCCCAAGCCTTGCACGTGACATCCGATACTGTATCGCAATACACAATACTACGGTATACTACGCCTGATATAGATCGTATATTCCATTAAGAATATTTCTGGAGAATTGGGTAGACATGGCGCTTTGCTAGAAGCCAATCTTGTCTCGTAAATCGGTAAAAACGTAGTACGAGGTACGCACGTGTTCGGATACTCCGACGACCGTATTTACTGCCAACATATCCAGGGATCTCTTGGGTCGCTTCTCGAAGATTCACCGATGACGTATGATCCGAGCATAATTAATCTGGGATTAATTGCGGAGACACTTTATCTTGTATAAAGTATTATTTGAAGAGAGAGAAAGATTAATTTGGAATTAATCGACAAAATAATATATTCGATATATTAAACGAAATTGGATTTCGACGCGGAATTAAAATTAGATTTTAATTCGGACAAACGAGTTAATTTAGAATTAATTCGTTAGCGATGTGAATAGTAATTTCGCTAGGTAAAATTATTTAATTACGTCGCGACGGAAGTTTGTTAATTCGGAATTAGCGAAACCGAGCCCGGAAGTGTTTGCGGGCCCAATCGCATTTTGAATTCGAGTGGGGCCCACAAGTCACATCGCGAGTCACATCACTTGTCATTTATTTGTGATAGATGTCAAAGTCACTTTTTGTGAGTGATATGTTGTCACTATTCATAATGCAAGTTGTTGAGATCATTTATTACAATTTTGGAGCCAAAGTTGGCTTTGACTTTTTGTAAACTAATACCAAATATTTGGTAATTGTTTTTTCATTCATTCATACGGTTTTTGAAGCCAAAAGAATAGAAAAACAGAACTCTCTCTCTCCATTTCTTGATGAAACCGTGAGCTCCATTGAAGGGAAAATTTGTTTTTCTTTCTTCATTTGCTAGCACAATCAAAGGATCAAATAATGTGATAGGGAAGCTTATCTTAGAGCATGGATTTCCATTAAAGCTTGGAGCTTCATCATCTTCTTCAACAAACAACCTTGGCCGAATTTCAAAACTTGAAGGGAAGAAAAATTTTGTTGAGCATCACATCACATCCAATCCGTTCAATGTAAGTGTGTTTCCGCCACATTTCTTTATAGTATTCATTCTATTTCGTGGCTTAAAATGATCTTGGGACATCAATAGAAACCAACAGAGATAAGGTCTCATGTTGCAATTTTTGCTCCGAATGCAAATTATTGCCATAGGAAAGTCACATGTTGTCAGCTTTGCTGTTATGACTTGAGTGTGTATATAGATGAATGAACTGTTTTTAGTTTATACATAACATTTATCTGCAAAAATGAGATTTATGAGAAATGATACTTATGATTTCCAGGAAATGATTATATAATATTTTATACGCCAATTTACAGATTTATATATTTATTTGTATCATGAAAGATTTATTTGATCTGTTTTTGTTATCAGTTTATCTACGGTATTAAGTTGTGATCTATTGCACTAAGCGTGAGTTTATTCTTTTCTTCATTTTACAGGTTCAGAAGATTAGTAGATCTTTCATTTTTTTTCTTTGTTGTTTCATTTATTTTGCTATAGAGAAAGGTTGAGCCAATAGTAGAGAGTCTTTTGTTATGTATTTTGAGATGAGGGATCTAATTATGTCTTCCCTATATGGATCTATTATTTTGATTTAGGCATGAAGCCTAATTTTGATACATTGATGTATATTTACATATGGATATTTCTTTTGAGGTGGATCATAGAGATCATATATTTGTATGATGATGATGTTCAGGTTATGTTTTCGCATTGTATTACAAGGAATTAGCCATTTTTTATAGGAGAACTCAGTCAGTTTCACGACTCTATGTCACCCCTATCTTACCTAAGGGACGGGTGTGACAAGTAATTTTTTTACATGTTTGATGTTTGATATTTTGAGTCGTGCTTGGCCGTGGCAGCAAAAGCCATTTTCCTTTTTAGTAAGTTGTTGATAATAGTTTGGTATTTGGATTTTCTTAATGATTGAAAAGATACTTTTGGTTTGTGAATTTGGACTACTTGTAGCAACTTGTTTGGCTGGTCTTTGTTTTATTTTTATTCCTTCTATGGGGTTGTACAGCAAATGGTACGATATTTTATGCTGTTTTGTCAGATAAGCTGTTTGAGAAGAATTGAGTTTTTGTAGTGCTTTGTTTTTGTTATGCATTAAGTTGTTAGTAAATGTGGAGTTTAGATTTGTGCCTTGTGGTGGCATGAGTTTTTTTTTTTTTAGATTTTGGCTGTGCAGTTTGTATTTTGTAACATATGCTAGTTTGTTAGTATTCATTATCTTGTTAGAGTTTTGACAAACGTTTCTTTTTCTTGATGTGTCTGGGCAGGAAAATGTGCTGGCTGAATCAAATGATGATGATTCCTGATGGTCGGAAGTGCCAACAGTCTGCTTTAGCTGACCCGAAAGCAACTTTGGTACTGTTTCACCAATTTTTAATGTGCTTACCATCATAGAATTTGACACAAGTAATTGCCACAATAAATTTATCATGTCCTGTCAAGTTTTCCATTAAGTGCTTGTAAAATGAAACCCTAGCTTAAGAAGAACCGATGGTTTTATTGTCAAAGACAAACATGAGAATTGAATTCAACAACCATTTCCATGGCGAAATTTCTTTTGATTATGATCTAGGTATTGCTATATAATGAATAATTTAGCAATAAAAAATACATGCCACTATTTTAAGGGTTGCAGCATTATGTGCACCATGCTTTGGGGCAAGCAATGCTCTGCAGCCTGATATATTTACTGGTTTCATTTAGATCATTATTGGGCATCCTCTTAGCAAATAACTACCTACACAGGTCCTCTCCTCTCCTCTAGCAGGGACTTATTATGTGCACCATGGTGAGATTAAGACAAATTATTTTAGTAGGAGTGGCTCCTTCACATCTGAAACCAATCCTACGATCATCCTTATTGCAGATTTTCTTTAGGGGAGTCTGCAGCATTAGAAGATCTATTTTATATCACTGAGGCAGAGTTACTGTTCTTATTTTTTTTGATATTGTTCTGACAACCAGAACAATCCCAGTTTTTCAGCATGACACCCCATTTTGTTGTAGAATTATCACCAGCGCCTAGCAAGGAGGATCAAATTTAGAACATGCTCTTGCCTTAGTGAAGTTTACATTTGGTTTGCAACTTATGCATTCTACCATGTGAAGTTTTTCCCAATTAATTTTGATTCGTGTCAGTTCAATTAGGGCAGCTGAGTTTCTTGAAGTGCGTTACTAAATAGTTACATTTTTTTTTTTCCTTTTTCAGACGGAGTTGGAGTAGTAGGAGTAGGAGTAGGAGAATCAGGAAGGCAGGAGATTGAGGATGCTCGAAGCGCTATAACAGAGATTGAAAAGTTGTTTCAAACAACCGATGCTTTTGTATTGATGGGTGTAGTGTGAAAGTGGTCGACATAAATGCTTATTTTTGTGTACCCTGTAACAATCAGAGGCCACCAAGAGCTGCCATTATTTCTTTTTTAACTTGTATTTAACGCTATTTTCTGTAACAAAGGCTGTTGATGGCTTGATGTTTTAACTGTTCATATACATATATCAAAGTTTTAATTTCGTATTTATTCAATGACTTTACCAAAACTTTAATTTAGATATTGCACTGAGGTCCCCATAAGTGCATAAGCTTACAAAGCCTGGGGTGGGGGTAGATTTGTATATAATGGAGCTGTTCTGATATGATATCATAATGAGTTGAGCAAATTTTAGAAGTCTGAAATCCCAGAAGATGCTGCTGCCACACAATTCCCAAGGTTACAACAACAATCACAATGAAAAATACAACGGCTGCTGGAAAGGCCTGCATGCCTCAAGCTAATTTCCTTTTTCTTCATGGAAATTAACCACCTCATCTCTACTTTCACAGAGAATGGTGGGACCGTCTCCGGAGCTTCCTCCGGAAAGGCCTGCATGCCTCAATGCTGAGATCAACGGCTGCTGCAAGTGCCATGAAGATGGCAGCATCCTCCACGCATGTCACGTGTCGCATAGCTAGTTGCACCGTTGGCTTGCTTCTCTTCCCTTCACCCTGCACTCTGCAGCTCATCACAAATCCGACTACAGCTGGCCCCAATCCTGAAAAATCTCCACTGCTTTGGGGACTTGGTATTGGAGAAGCAGCTGTTCTCAACTGTTTGTCAGTGTCAATAAAAAATTCCCCACCTTTCTCGGCACTAATCAATATCTCAGACATGAGAACATCACCAGCTTCCTGGCCTTCAGACAGGAGATGAAATCGGCAGCAAATGGAATCTCTGATCCCACGCTCACGCCAGGCCTCAAGCTTTCCCCATGGCTGCCAGCTCTCAGGCCTGCACGAATCAGGGCGAACAATCAACCAAGCTCCTGGGTTGGACCTAGCAACCCAATCACAACCTGTTGAAGGCACAAAGGGAGTTGTTATGAAGGCGGCTGCAACAGCCGAGCCAGAGAGATCGTGTATCTTCACCTTCCATCCCTTCCTCTCTCTTCTTTCTGACTCCAAATCATTACAGTCAACAGAACCTGACCAATAACTGCTCAATGGGTCCACCTGTGGCACCCTGCCATTCATTATAACTACCAAAAGTTTCATTAACAACGAACTAATGCCTGTAAAAATAACAGGTCATTCTATTGAAGTTCCAAACTCACGAATATAATTAAGAAAATATTCTAATAAAACCATTTCCTACATAATATTTCTGAAAAACAATGAGAAAACAATCTAAGAATTAGTGTAATTTCCAAGAAGGCCACAAACCCTGGGAATTGGAAAAACAAGCAAATCTTGAAATACAGTACACTGTAAAAAACCAACCAAAAATTTCATCTCAAAATTTTAGAATAAAAAAATGAAACTATTCTTCTCCCTTCACCTTGTATTCTTGTAAGAGTGTTTGATTGACCAGCTATTAAAACGGATATAACAGTGTTGTTAAAGGCGCACCAAGGCGCAAAGGGTCCTAGGGCCTGGGCGCACGCCTCATGGCGCAAGGCACGCGCCTGATGAAAGTGAGGCGCAAATTGTAAAAAAAAATATAAGTATTTAGTCAACTAAAATAAAGAGAAATCATTGAAAATATACAAAAAAAATAATTATTATAATATAAATTAATTTGTTCTGTCAAAATTTAAAGCCAACTCCAAAACATATCTTAATTTATTATATAAATGTTATACAGTTAGATTTCGGGTTGGGTGAGTCAATTAGGATTGAGATTTTCTCACTTTTATGAGGCGTGCCTAGGCGCATCTAAAAGGCGTGTGCCTTTGTGCCTAGGCACGCGCCTGATGAAGGTCGCCTGACCTGACCCTTCATGAGGCGCAGTGGTCTGAGCCTGAGCCTGAGCCTGAGAGCGCCTAGGCGTGCCTGAACTATAAAAGAACACTCATGTATCTGAAAAACTTTAGAGCTACCTGACAAACTTGAAAAGCATCTTAAAATTTTCTATTGTTTTCAATCATAAACAATCTTTTTCCTATTGTTGTGATGCTACTTATCCAGTTCTGAAATAGCTTTATGGGTCAATACAATCAAAGCAAATGAGTATAATTCGGAGCTATTTGAAGGTCAAGAAGAAAATGACACAATTCACATCACCTTTCTCGACTAAATTTGCAACTAAATATTGGCTGATTGATGGAGCCTTGGAGCTGAACTATCTGAGGGCTCAACATTGTCACATCTTCAAACTGGAAAACGTATCTTGGATCAGGATCCAGTTTCACTCTCAAATGAAGCTCTGCTTCTGGTTTTCCACTCTCCTGCTTGTTTTTTCCAATGCCTATCCACCCATTAAAAAGAATTATTGGCTTCCCTTCACCCCATTCGGGACCCACCTCCAATTTAAATGTCCCAATCTGATGTCTTTTGATGCCGACACCACAGTGGAATCCTTTCCTCCCTGTGAAAACAACCACCTCCAAATATGCATGAGGGCTATAGAAACAGCCAGGTGTCAATAAGGCTTTCAGATCGGATTCTTCAAGATAAAAGCTTGAGGCAATGTTATGAATATCAGGCAGCGCCTCGGGTGAGGAAACTAAGGGAACTTGTGTGGTTTGCACAGGGAAACCACGAAGACGTATCTCACACAAACATGAAGAGAATGTATGAATTCCTGATTTTGCCGAATTCAAAGCAGATCCGGGAATCCTCAGCCCAAGTGAGCCTATTGACAACCTGATGAAAGCCTGAGGATCCATTTCTGTCAGAAACCTTTCCCCATTGTATCAAAAGCTCTATGCTTGGACAGCTCAACAACCTTAAAAGTCGGGAAAAAAAAAAGATAATTAGTTCAAGAACAACATGAGAAGCAAACCAAGGAAGACTAAAGATGTTTCTTAAATAACAAGAAAGGAAGATTAAATCCTTATAATTTAAGATGTGGGATTTCAAACATAATTAATTTTTATTAGTTAAAATGTTCATATTCTAAGCGAATCTCAAATGAAAGATATTAAATTAATCAAACTTCTGAGATTATTTTTTACAAAATGCAAATAACATTTCAAACTAAAATTGCAAATGCTTAACACAGGCCAGAAAAAGAGATCCAGAGGACACTTGTAATAAAGCTTTGCCAATCCAGAAAAAATAGAAAAGGCAAAGAGTATATGTTTTAGCTTTATGCAGAGATGGGAAATGAGCTAAAAGTCTAACAGTATAATAAACATAGGAAGAAAATGGAATGAGCTGAAAAAAAATGGAGAGTCTAATCCTAATAAATACATATCCATATTTCAAAGTTTTCTTTGCTTCCCTAAACAAAACAATACTGTGTTCCCATGGCCCCTACATAAATGAATAGAAGACATCAGACATGATCCCGAGTAACATGTTACATCTTAATGGTGGTATGTTTCAGAAGTTAAGGGCCATCATCATCTACTCCTCTCCGTGTCTTTGATATTCTAAAAAACAAAATAAGCTCCGCCCATGATGCTCATTCCTTGGAAACCTACTTCATCGCCTTCAAGAGTTTCGAACAAATGGTCTAATCTTATAACTAGTGGGAAGGGACACAGAGAATCAGCAATTAATGATCAAGATCACATTCTTCTTAACCACCGGATTCCCGAAATAAAAAATAAAAAGTTCAAAGAAGCTTCAAAAGTTGAGCAAGAAAGATTCAAGCCCTAATTTTTACTTATCCAAGTTCAATTCTCAAAAGCTATATATGTCACTGTATATATAAAGCATCAATCCACATAGAGCTTTATGTTTAAGGGATCAAATTCAAAAACATATTTCTTCTTCCAAAAATTGTTCTTTCTATTTCAGTTTAACTATATTCAGGCCAATGAAGTCAGAGGAGACAAGAGTGTCCAAAACAGGAAGCTATTCTAAGCACCTTTCCAGATTTGGCTGTCATTATGTTGTATACAAAATGAAACCAACAAGATTCTACAAAATATCTAAAAGCATCTATGATGCAGGTTTTGAGATGGTTAAACTAGGGTTACATATAAGTGCCTTCTCAATTAAAACTATCAGTAGGAGAATTGATTCTAACAAACCCTCGTGTTACAGGGTAATTTCCCAGGAGGCATCTTAACAAAACTCAGGATTCAGAAGCTCAAACTAGGAGCCAAAACATATGGGAAGAACATGTTTCAAATTAGCTCATCTAGTTCTTCTCAAGTACAATAAATGACCTCAACTAAACAAAAGACATTATAGAGTAAAACATTTAGGTAACTAAAACTGCAACTACCAAAAGTCATTTACAAATCTAAAAGTCACAATTCCATTCTACTTTCCTTCTCCCATCAACCAAAAACCAAAAACCAAAAACCAATGTTCTTTAAGCCATCAACTAACTCAAAGTACAAGAAACCCACAAAGAATTTCAACAATTTTAAGTAAATCAAATCAAGAATACACAACCAAGTGATGAAAGTCAAAGTTCAGAAGCGCGCACAAAATTCATCAATAAAAAATTAAAAGTTTAAAACAAAGCACAACAAGAAGAATATGCACAAACATGAAAAAAGCAAAGAAAAGAAACAAACCCCACCTGAAAAAAATCTGTGAAGGGAAGTTTCTGAGCTAGCTAAAGCACAAATCGTCTTAAATTGTTAAATAATCCGGTAAAAACGAAATACCCAGAAAGCGAAAACATCATTTTTCTTCATTTCTTTTTCAATAATAATATATTTGTTTATTATAAAAAAGGAGGAGAAAAAAGAAAGATTAAAGAGAAGAAGAGGATGAATGTTGAAAAAGAATGTAAGTGAGAATTGTGAGAATAAAAAACATATCTGGGATTTCACGTAGACTCTTAACACGAATCACGAGATTTACTATTAATATTAAACGGAGAAACTTTTGCATTTGTTTCTAAAAATTATTAAATATAATTTGTTAATTATAATGTAATAAATCTAGAAGAGTTGAATTATTATTATTATTAGGTTCATATTTTATTTATTATTTTGAGACGGAGAGTTTGTGAATACAGCTGGAAACAACGGTGTTTGGTTGATATTAAAGAGAAGATATCGCTTTCAAACACATATATGCCTCCCTTTTTAATTTTATTTTTAATTTTTTAATTATTATTTTTTATTAAAAGGGTGTCCGTATGGCCCGCTTAAAAGAAAAAAGTCTTATTAAAATAATTATATTTTTTATTTTAATTATAATTTGCATTTTTTTATCTGTGTTATTGTTATATAATGATTATATTTAATATGATATTTTTTTTAATATATTGATATATAATTTTCTACTTAGACCATTCTATGTTTGGATATTTAACATTAATATGTGTTGACGGTTGTTTTCATTCCAAATGTAATTTGGGAAATCAACATCTCGAACAAAATTTCTCATAACAGTGAATTTGTTTGATTAGTAGGGAATCAAAGCAAACTTAGCAAGTAGACTGGAAAATCAAAGAGACATGGGGTTACATGGTTCGGCGGAGAGTGGCTCCAACCTACGTTCTCTGGAGGAAATGAGAGATATTTTATTACTTGCTCGGATTCAAAACCGACCCGAACTACAAGTAGGGTTCAGAGCTTACAAAGAAAAATAAGCACCTCAGGTCTTACAACGTGCTCATTATAACTCTCTCAAATGGTCGAGTGCCAACCAGCTTTCTCTCTCTATCGCTAGTTTAGAAGTTCTTATTTTTTTACAAGTAGTGAGATGCGAACTCGTGACTCAAGAATCACCTTCAGTCTGAATCTTCAACTCCTTTATATAAGCTCAGAAATCCATTATTCCACCAACTCGTGACGTTAGCTCATGTCACTCTGTCATCATTGCTTCATACTTCTTTTCCCCAACCACTCATCAAACAGTCGCTCTGACACCTGGCTAGACTAACCTTGTCAGTAGAAACTCATCATTACAATATTTTGGCCACTGTTACACGCTTTGTTGGTGTGACAGTTTGCGGTTCAATCACTTTGGTATTGTTCTGATCTCTTCCCCAGGAAAGCCGTTGAACAACTTATGTCACATCAGCCTTTTGGAAGCCCAAACTTCCAAATATGACATACGTCATGTGGCTTCGATACTGGCCAGCTTGTCATCCCGTCTTCGTTCCTCGGGTTGGTATGCTGAGATGAATGATGTTTTATCAAACTTTCTGACTTCTTCAACCAGGTCAGGTCGGTAAGCATGACCCTCTCAGGTCGGCTTCAGCAAATACTTCAATGTTGTCAAATCCAGCATTTATTCTCTCAGTCGGGTCGGTATCCCAACTTGTTTCGTCACCAACTGTTGAGAAAATACTAAGCATCCCAAGATCATTTCAAGCATTGAAAATAAGTGCGAATACAACGAGGGAGTTGCGGAATACTCACATCGATCAGTTGAGCAACGCGCGAGGCAACAAAAACTATTTTTTGCCTTGTACTGCTCACGGCAGTGAACTGCAACAGCCCACTGTTTTAGGCTCTCCAAGGCTCGGCTTTGGTCCTCCATCAAGCTCCAAGCTTCTCGAGATGATTCCCGGCTCATGGGTGGACTTCCCTATCACTTTCACATGATCCCGGAGTGTGCTAGCACTCTTGATTTGGCAACAAAATCACACTTGCTTCCCTTCTTGCTCACGATTTTTCCGGAAAAAACATAACAAGAAAAACCATTCCATGGGCGTGAGAGATGGAGAAGAAATAGAGGAGAGAGAGAGAGATAAATGTGTAATAGAATTTTGGTAATTGATTTCCTAAATCATATACCAAATATTTGGCTTTAAAAAGTCAAACCATTAAAGCCTTTAACCACTACATCAATCAATCAATCACATCAATCAATCAAATTGTCACATCACTCAAAGTGACATGTGATTTGACGCTTGATGCGACTAGCGATTTGACGCTTGATTTGACTTGCGTGCCGCACTCGAATTTGAAATGCGAATGCGCTCCCAAACAATCCCGGGCTCGGGTTCGCTAATTCCAAATTAATGAATTTTCCGTTACGTCGTAATTCTAATTAATTCGTTCGCCCGAATTAAAATCTAATTTCAATTCTGCGTCGAAATCCAATTTCGTTTAATATATCAAATATATTAATTTAACCGATTAATTCCAAATTAATCGTTCTCTCTCTCTTTAATGATATTTTATCCCAGATAAAATATCTCCGCAATTAATCCCAGATTAATTTTCTCTCTCATTTAATTAATCCCAGATTAATTAAAAGTGCGAGTCATACGTCATCGGTGAATCTTCGGGAAGTGACCCATGAGATCCTCGGATATGTTGGCAGTAAATTCGGTCGTCGGACTATCCGAACACGTAAGTACCTAGTACTACGTTTATACCGATTTACAAGACAATGTTGGCTTCTAGCAAAGCGCCATGCATACCCAATTCTCTAGAAATATCCTTACAGGAATAAAGGATCTATATCAGGCGTAGTATACGTAGTATTGCGTATTTCGATCCAGTATCGGATGATCACATGCAAGGTCTGGGGCTGGTACAGTGTCTGCCCCGTACGAAGCATATATCGGATTACGAGCAACTAGTCTCTTTATTATCGGATAATCATGACCAAGTCATATTATCCCGACGGTTGCAACATTTTTAGAGAACCAGTTCGGTATCCCTACGCGATCATCATCTCTATATGACTGGAGTGACACTTCCATCTTGACATCATACCCAACACTCTACGATTCTCGATATACCCAGAAGAGGCGTACACAGAAACCGGTTAAAGCCCTGGACGACCAAAACCAAAGTATATTGATTGTCGCAAGCATTAGCGGTGGAAGTCTCAGGTTAAGACCAAATACACATACCCTAATTTCGGACTTCCATAGACACATAGTCATACTACCAATGGAATTCTGAGGGGGTCTATCCAGAGCGAAGCTGTTTCCCATACCATCGGTAAAACACAACCTTCTATTACACTTGCATGAGTATCCTATACCCAAATATATGAGAACTATGTCGTTGTGCCCTCACAACGCGCACAAGTGTAATACTAGTCTTTTACGTATTTATCAATGTCCAATCTCGATAATACTCTGACTATGGATATTTAATGATTTATCCTTCGTGGACTGATATTGTCTCATATCATTCTCAATCCAGGAACAAATCATAAGGATCTCCTATCATTTATACATCTTGGTGATCTAATCACAAATGATAAGATTGCAATCTCCTTTGTCACATAGTTAATTTGTACAACAACACCATGATCTGTACAAATAGTGACGCTATGGGTCATAATTGTCCAACAATCTCCCACTTGGCATATAGCCAGTCACTCGAGTGTCTTATACCCGAACTATGTACGGTTGGCTCAAACTGCTGAGAAAAGGCTTTCGTCAGCGGATTTGCATGATTATCGTCTGATACTATTTATTCGATCATCACATCGCCACGATGTATGATCCGAACGAATCAGATGAATATCGAAGTATGTATCTGGATCGTTGATGAAACCATTAATTCTTTAGCATGTGCTGACGCCTAGCTCAGCTGCTAACAGAACTATATATAATCTAATTAGATTTGTTTATCGACCTAAATGGCTTCTATTGCCGCCTCAGCTGCAACAATAACCCGCATTTGTTGTTTATTCGGTAACAGTATTTTGCTTGGAAGATTTTCAGCTCACTGTACCGTTATTCAAACTGTATAGTACCGTTTGCGACTTACAGTCGTTTTATCGGTTAGGAAGCTTGCTACAGTGATCCCAGTCACTTCAAGTTCTCCATCTCCATAGTTTAAGACATCATCATTAGTTCTCTAAGATACTAATGTATGTTCTTAACATCAATCCAGTGACTATCACTCAAATTGGCCTATTTGTGAATCCATATGCTCAAAGCGTATGAGACACCAGGTCGCGTACATTTTTCAATGTACGATTTCTGGAGAGTTTTTCTCGAAAGCCAAGCTTTCACCGATAGTAATTATGGGAATATCATTTCCAAGAAATGACATATTATCATTATTTTATAGGACAGCCACTATCAGTGCGCTCCCACTAACCCTCTTATATACACAAGAATCATTTCGTTTTGAATTAAATCATAAACCATTATGATTACATCAAAATGACAATTCCAAGAACCTAATGCTTGCTTCAATCCAAACATGGATCGAATAACCCGCAAACCTTGTTTGCTAGTTATGGTACGACAAAACCGACAGGATGTTGTAAACATCCTCCGAAAGGTTTCCTTTTCAGGAAAGTGATTTTCCCGTAAAGCTGTCATATTTCATAAATGAAACACGCAGCTTTAGCAAGAATTATCCAAATGGATTTACCGTGGCAACAGGTAAAAGGTTGAATCGTAATCAACACAATGTTGATAACGATACCTTTCCATTACAAGCCTAGCTTTATACGTTGGTATGTTGCCTTCCATGTGTGTCTTCATTGAAGACTTATATAAGTACCAATAGGCACAATGCCTTGCGGTACATCAACTAGTTCTAAACTAAATTGATTTACATGGAATCCATTTCGGACTCATGACACTTTGTCATAATAGGGAGTCGATACCTTATATCACTTCCTCATACGTATTCAGTTGGTATACCTCAATAAGATTGACATCTTTATGAGATGAGATCAGAAACCCATACCCCAGGTTGTTTTCTGATTCTCTCCGACTTACGTGGTTCTTGTGTATTCGAAGATTACTGGTATAGTTTCATCCTTGATGAACTATATGTGTTCCATTAGGATTCGGTGCCTTGAATAGTATTACTCCGATTTTCATCGAGTTTTACTATCCTCCCACTTACCACTGCATATCGGTATTCCTCTTAGGAAAATCGCATGGCGAGCAATAATTTAATTGTTCTCTTGTGAGTTGTATAAGTACAATACTTTGGTATCCCTAGGATAACCTACAATTGGCACTTATCCAATTTGGGTTATAGTTTGGCATCATCCAAACATATGCCTAGCATTCCCAAATTATCAGGATTGAGAAACTCGGTTTCTTTCCTGTTCATATCTAATATGATATATGTCAAACAGACTTTTATGGAACCTTATTCAAAATAAGTTCTGCAATGTTTATGCTTATCCGTTGAAGGAAATAGTAGCTCAGAGCGACTCATGATTAACATTATTATGTCCAACAAAATTCGGTTAGTCAATTCGGACACACCGTCAAAATGACGTGTTCCGGGAGGAGTCCTCATTGAAAGAATACTATACTCTTTCAAGTATTTTAGAAACTTATTGCTTAAGTATTTTCCATTACGGTCTTACCGTGACAGTATAATACTATAACCGATCTGTTTGTCTATTTCATGTCGAAACTCTTAAGTTTCCGATTTGTGTTCTAATAGAAACACATAACCATAACGTGATGCCACATCCGTAAAGGTCACAAAATATTCATCTCCACCTCTAGCCTAGCTAGACATGGGCCCACTTGCTTCACTATGAACTAGGGCTATTAGATTTGTGGCATTTACACTTTTACCAAGTTAATAGTGTTTTAGGCACTTTGCCCAATAAACTAGATTCGTAGACTTTATTTGAATGAAATCAAATTTGTCCTAGTATCCACTCTTCAAAAGTGTGGATATACGATTCTTGTTTGATTGTGTCCCAGACAACAATGCCACAATAAAGTTTCTTCTGATCAAATCAGTTGAGCTATTTGTTTGTCATGTTTACGTTTGAGATTTATTTATATTCAAAATATAAATGTTGTTATTCACATCTAATGGATATATCTCAATATCATCTTTATATAATAAAACACTTTAGTGTTCTAGGATATAAAGGTTCACCCGCAGCGGGTTAAACACTGATATAAAGATAGTGTTTCTAGTCAAACTAGTTACATTATAACAGTATCCTAATTTAAGTACACACCCGAAGGGTAGTTCCTAAACTTAGGTATCTACGGTCAAAACAGCGACTTTCGTCCCGTTTCCGATTTGCAGATAAATCTCAATCTGAAGTCAGTATCCTGTTCATAGCAGATTCTGAACATCAGTACATATTTATGTACCACACTAAGTATTTAAAATCCAATTTCAATACTAGTAGTGAACATATATATGACAAACATATTTGAAGTCAGAGCATTACTCATCTTCAATTCCTTCATGTCTGTCTTGTTCAAACGGCAGTCACGCTTCCGCGATCCCGTTTGCCACAATTTAGGCAGACATTTTGGGATATGTCATTTATCTTCCCAGAAGATTATAATGATTTTGCTTTTCCCAATTTCAACACTCCGGAAGCTTTTGGCCAAGCCTTGGACTTCTAGAATATCGAAATAAGGTGTGTCTTGCGCTACTTGCCTAATTGCAAAGTTTGACTTTATCTCCTTAAGAATAGTCATTAACTCTCCAAGAGTTTACTATTGCAATTTTAGTACTTCTAAAATCTAAGTATAGATTTATGAAGATCCTTCAATTTCTTATCATACTTTAAGGATCTAATCCTTAGTTCTGACAAAGAAATTAAGGAGTCTACTGCGACAAGCTAAATGGATTAAGCATTAAAGTTATCATTACATAAATCTTCCAAAGATTATGCTCGACTATTTGCTTAACTCCGGGCTTAGGCATAATATGTTATTTTATCAAATAAAGTAACTTATTAGTTTCCAGGACCATCCTGAAATTATTCCCAATTTGAAAATTAAACCATTTAAATACATTTTCCCTAGGATTATGTTTTAAATGTCAATCTTTCAATTTTATCTTGATTTTAATAGTCCAACTATTTAATCAACGATTTCGGTACTATTTCTTATAATGATTATTAAAGTCCAACTATTTAATCAACTATAATTAATAGATTAAAATCAATTATATTGATTACTATAATCCAATTATAAAATCAACTATAAATGAATAGTTTGAATACAGTCCACTGTTAATTAAAACAACATTTAAATATTAGTCCAACTAACATTTAATTTATTTGACGAATGATATTTGTTTGAGCGCGTATGGCAAGTAATTAAACGAATATTGCAAATTTAATTCTTGCCTCCCACTATTTTTCGGCGAGCCTCTAACCCTCTGTCGAGCACTCGGGAAACCGTGTTTCCTAGCGGGGTAGGATCCCGTTAAATATCACACAATATTGACTTTGGCCAACAAATTGTATGATAATTAACTAGGTAGATCTCTAAGATCAATTGGATCCAATCCAATTCCTAGATCCAGTAGGGGGACATCCAAGTCCGAAACATATATCTTATATATGCCAATATATCCAATATATTGCCTAACCTTTTTTCCTCTGAATCAACTAAGCCTTGGCTTTGGCACAACAAACTTAGTGATCTCAGTTAAGCGCGACCCATTGACCATGGAAAGCTTCGTAATCAATGTCGATGGACAAGAAGTGGTCTTGACTTTGGCCAACAAACCACAACTTAGACAAGACACCGATATGGAACAAAACTCTCGTGATTCAAACACATCCTCGACGGACAAAGGCCTTGACTTTGGCCAACAAGCCAATGTCAGTCTCGGATCTTGAGTAAGAATCACTTAATGGAAGGAAAAACGCATAATATTTAGCGAGGGTTTTTCGAGTACAAATTGGCAACCAATTTATTATCTTTGTTAAGGTCTCATCATCATACACCCTTAAACATGCATTCTAAACAATAATAAAGCGCGTATAATAAAATAATAATGATATGCGGATGGATACTTTACACAATTGATCCTAGATCAAATCTCTCACTTTCTCTCTCCCGCTAGCACATGTATTACTTCTACCCGTTACACTACACTTCTAAATAAACCTCATTTACATTGAGGGGAATAGGTGAGAAGAGAATACAAAGAATAATGAGGTAATAAGGCTGGACACGCAGGTCCAATTTAATAAATTCCAAATTTATTACAACAATTTCTAAAATTGCCCCACCCATCTAATATCCATCTGATATACATTATTCATGCATCGCAACCATGTATTCACACAAGCATGTTATCAATCAATCTAATCAAATTAATTAATCTGATAATTAGTGATCATCCAATGTTCAAACAACGATTTGATTTTGCTCGAGTCAAACTCATTTTGCGAATAAGTACTCAAAGTACGAATTTTCGAATTAAATTAAACTACAACATTAAATCCAATTTAATATGTATTTAATTCTAATCCGCTTATTTAATTCCAAATTAAATACTACACTTTATTTACGAACCTTTACGATTTAAATTCCAAATTTAATCGTTACGGGTCTCAAAGCCCGATTAACGTCGAACGTTAATTTAATTAAAGTCCAATTGGCTTTTAATTAATTTCTTTAAGGCGTGGACTTTTGGTCAACTCGGGTCAAACCCAATAACCAAAATCCAATCCGGGAGTTACCCCATAAGCCCAGAAATCAATTTAGGCCCATTATGCCCAATTAAACTTTAAAGGTCCATTAAGTCGCATTTGGGCTTTATGGAAGCGGTTTTGGGCCTAATTGGATCCAACCAATTTAGCCTAAACCCAACTTAGTACAACCAAGCCCAATAATAACATTCAAAGTCCAATTTCCAAAATTAGGCCCAATTTAATTAAATTACAAAATCCAATTTCACATTTAATTAAACTAAAATGTATAACACAATTAATCACCCAAATCAATATTTCCAAAACACCAAATTAGCCTAATTAATCATGCTAATCATCATTAAATCATGTCCAACACAATTTAACAAAAATCAAACCCATTCATGTTATATCATTCTCGGCAATCATAGGGAATTTTGTGTCCAATTCGGTTTCAATCCAATTAATTCCACAATCGACATTAAATCAACATCCCAATGATTCCAACTCATCCAATGAATCAAAAAAATCAAAAATCACCAAGAATTAGGGCTATGTGCAATTCAGCCAAGCCATCCAATTGGGGAAAAAATGATCCAATCACAATTTCTTGAAATTGATCCAATCAAACTTCAATTAAACATGTTATAAGCATACTCAAACATCCAATTCATTCAAATCATGCTCAAAAACATTTTACCCAAATTTTAAGCCCTAAAATATTTTCATGCTTAACCTTGCTCTTGATACCATTGTTGGGAAAATACTAAGCATCCTAAGATCATTTCAAGCATTGAAAATAAGTGCGAATACAACGAGGGAGTTGCAGAATACTCACATCGATCGGTTGAGCGACGCGCGAGGCAACAAAAACTGTTTTCTGCCCTTGTACTGCTCACGGCAGTGAACTGTAACAGCCCACTGTTTTAGGCTCTCCAAGGCTCAGCTTTGGTCCTTCATCAAGCTCCAAGCTTCTCGAGATGATTCCCGGCTTATGGGTGGACTTCATTATCACCTTCGCATGATCCCGGAGTGTGCTAGCACTCTTGATTTGGCAACAAAATCACACTTGCTTCCCTTCTTGCTATCCCAATATCGAGTTGACTTGAGTCTACACTGGTTGGCCCTCAGCCAAAAATATGATCGGCTTCACTGTCTATGTTTTCTCAGCAAGGCCATACGGGATAAACTCTAACCACATGCCTCATAATCTGAAATTCTAGGGGGAATGTTATGCAAAGTCTTATGCATAACAGAAAGCGAGCCATGAGGGAAAATTTCCTCAACGGACCATCGAAACGGTAATAGGACCTCGACAGGATATAACCCAGCCCCGAGCCAATTTGACGAAGAGGTCTTAGGGGAAATACTTCAACCCCAAGCCATCTAAGTCACTTGATCGCAAGGGAATGATCCCTATTTGCGCCAACAAAGAGCAATGGAGCCTCGGCGGGATGTAACACAGTCTCGAGGCATATATACTATGGTTATCTGGGGGCCTCAAATGCCACGTTAGTCTTGAATGTCTTCAATAGATACGTGTTATGGTTATCTGGGGGCACCAAACGCCACGCTGGCCCTCCCGCGCGAACATGCTATGGTTACTCTGATGCGTGAAATGTCATACAAGTCTTCAATGTCTTCAATTCATACATGTTATGGTTACCTGGGGGCGCCAAACGCCACGCTAGCCCTACCGCCAGACGTGCTATGGTACCCCGATGTGCCAATCGCCACGCAGGTCTTCAATGTCTTCAATCCATACATGTTATGGTTACCTGAGGGCACCAAATGCCATGTTGGCCCTCCCGTCGAACGTGTTAAGGTTACCCCGAGGTGTCAATCGCCATACAGGTATTCAATGTCTTCATTCCATACATGCTACGGTTATTTGGGGCCGCCAAACGCCATGTTGGCCCTCCAGTTGAACGTGTTATGGTTACCTCGAGGCGTCAATCGTCATACAAGTCTTTAATATCTTTAATACATACGTGTTATAGTTATCTGGGGGCACCAAAGCCTCGATGTCCATCGCGCCGAACGTGTTATAGTTATCATGAGGCGTCAAACACCATGCACGTCTTCAATGTCTTTAATCCATACGTATTATGGTAACCTAGGGGCGTCAAACACAATGTTGGCCTTCCCGCCAAACTTACTATGATTACCCCGAGGCACCAAACACCGCGCAAGTCTTTAATGTCTTCAATCCATATGTGATATGGTTACATGTGGGTGCCAAATTCCACGTTGGCCCTCTCATCGAACGTGTTATGGTTACCTCGAGGCACCAAACGCCACGCAGGTCTTTAGTGTCTTCAATCCATACGTGCTATGATTATATGAGGGCGTCAAACACCACGCTGGACCTCCCATCGAACGTGTTATGGTTACCCTGAGGTGCCAAACACCACACAGGTCTTCAATGTCTTCTCGGTTTCCCCTCGAATGTGCAAGTCATTGGGTTGTTACGTTCCAGCCCGGGGGTTGATATAACACTGGGGATTGGTGTGTCACGGGGGTTCTCGTTTTTCCCACTTGTCTTGCACCATTTGTCGTTTTCCAATCACGAGTATTTCCGAAAAATATCAATCAAGTTTTTTTCTCATTCAAATAAACAACAAGCTTGTAAAGGTGTAAATAACTTATTTAGAAATGGGAAAACACTTTTTGTAATCTATGGATCTACCGCCAGTCTTACAACTCTTTACATAACATTTTAAGAGATGATCTATTGAAAATATATGGCGTTCTAGGGATTCTTGAGTCGGATCTCATATAGTTGTTCCAGGTAATAGGCACTTGACCGGATGACCTTTGCTATTGGCGTTTATTGGGGCAGTTGTGGAACCCTTAGGGTCGGATCGGTGTAAATAAATGGGTGTAACCCATGGATATCAAGTATGGGTATAATTGTAAATCATTTAATGAAATACTATATTCTATTACGATTGTATAGGAAAAAACCGGGACTAAATCGGAGTCCGGAAGCTTCAGAACGAGCGAAAATAAAATTGACGCGCGCGAAGGGCACGACGTGCGTAAAGCACACGCGCTACAGTGCGAGCGCACTGTAGCGCCAAGGTCTGTTTCTATTTTTTTTTCATTTGTTTTCAAAATGCTCAGCTCTCTGGAATTAGGGTCTATTACCCTAATTGCTTCCGGTTTTCCCTAAACACTTCAAAAACACCCAAAATTAATTTTTAATTTCAAAACCAACATTAATACATGTTATAGAATAAAAATCAAGTTTTTCAAAATATCAAATATTTTTACAAAAATATAAATTTATTCTAAATACGCATTTGCTTAAATTTTGAATCCATTTCACAAACCAAATTAGAATCCTAATAAGAAATGTCTCGTGAACAATTCTAGGTCACCCAAAGGTGGTCAAGTGATTCTAGAATGGTAGCCATAGCTCTAAGGTTTAATCTAGAGTTCCAAACTCTTATTAATTGTTTCATGTCCAACATGAACATCTTTGACCTAATTACAAGCATGTTGTGTTTATACTTATAAAGTATCCTAAAACAATTATTAGCCTTATTCAACATTAAGCTATGTGATCATGCATCTAATACACAAATAAACATAGCTTATGAGAAGATCAAACATTACCTAGTAAGCTTGATGCAAGATCCAATCTACTTCTCCTTTGTTAAAATTGTTGGAGAACCTTCAAGGTGTGCAAGCATGACTTCAAGATCCAATCTTGTTTCCAATGCTTCCAAACTTCACTTCAAGATCCAATCTTGATTTCTCTTAGATGAAATGTTGTAGATACCTCACAAGCTTATCTAAACACTTTTCTAACTTAGGCTAATCTCTCAAGAATTTGTTTATGCTTGTATTTGAACTTGTAATTAAAACATTCATAAAACTTGCTATTTATAGCAAAACTTAGGCAATTTTTAATTAATAAAAGTTGTAATCATCTTTTAAGTGGGCTTAATCTAATTTGTCCAAATATGTATAATTAAGTGTGACTAATCTTCATTGTCTCCCACTCAGATTTAATCCAATTAAATCAAACCAAGCTTTAGGAAATGAATTAGTTAAATGTTTGTCACCTTGATTTAATCCAATTAAATCAAGCCAAAACCACATATTATTACATACTTACAATTACCATAATATCCTCAAATGGTAGAGATAATTATGATTTTACAATTAAGCCCTTTGTTTAATTATTGAATTAATCTAATTAATCCAATTAGGTCAAAGTAAATAATCAATGTTATCCAATAACACTTGATTAAGCATGACTTCAAGATCCAATCAAGTGTTATTGGATAACATTGATTATCTTAGTTGATAATTATAATATCGAATATTATCTTTTATCAAAATTAATCGGCTACCCAAGTACTCAACGAGTACACTTCATATTGGGACTCTCTAAATTTAGACACGTTCGTTATATAAGTCTAGCTAATATGTACGTAATTCGGCCACCTCCGAATTCGCAAAGAACACGAACGACCTTTCTGAACTATACAAGTCAATGTCATCACATATGTTTAACAATCCCTCCGTCGTAGGCTATCCGAGTTGTGCTTAGGAAACATAGAATATATTGTCAAGTTTATGAGACACACATCTAATGTCGACATGTCCACAATTCTTCATAACTGATGCGATCCACCCTAGGTGATCGAATTTGGCCAAATATTTAAGAATCATGACTTTACTAATATGGATACCTAAACCTCTTATGGTACACATACAGACCGACGGATCCTATCTTGATTTGCACTTGATTACTGAGTGTATCAGTCCACACCCAACGAATACCTAGAGGCCAGACCATGAAAGGTTTTTGACATACATGTCATATAAATGTGGAGGATCTCACACAAAATCAATGTTATCCTATAGTCAAATGATTGCATATGCTACTCGACTCGAGGAGATTCATATTGACGATTGTGTGTACATCCAACTATTAGGAATCGCATGTGAGTCATTCAATATTCGCTTCAACGAATACCCACATGTCTATACGAGTTTCCAAAACTCATGGTACATCAGGTTAAACCATTGGAACTCCAATTCCAATATACAACATGTGCTATTCTTCTAGGTTATAGGAATTCGATTGTATTCCAAAACCAACAACTAGGAATATTTACTTTAAGAATAGTTTACACTTAGTGTCAAAACTATTCTAAGGTCGATGTCACTTCAAAAACACCAAAAATTAATTTTTAATTTCAAAACCAACATTAGCACATGTTATAGAATAAAAATAGAAGCAGACATGGGCACTACAGTGCGCGCGCGTCGATTTTTTTTCGCTCGTTCTGGAGCTTCCGGACTCCGATTTAGTTCCAGTTTTTTCCTATACACTCGTAATGGAATATAGTATTTCATTAAATGATTTAAAATTACACTCATACTTGATATCCATGGGTTAGACCCATTTTCGCTGCCCATGGCATCGATCTGACCCTAGGGGTTCCACAATTGCCCCAATAGAATGGTATCAGAGCAAAAACTTAACCACATAACACATGTTTTTGAATATATGCCATAGTAATTTTAATTTAATTATGCATAAGACATATTAGATATGTATTGCATGTTTTAAATTAAAACTTTGACCTAATAAAGTTAATGACTTAATTGTCATAAATCTCTCATGATTAGGTGATTACTTTTAAGTAATAGTATTAATAATGTTGGAGCAATATTGGACTATCCGTCTTATAAATACGGAGATGAATGGGTTCTTACTACTTATATCCAATATCGTCATTAGTGTGAGGGTATAAGTGCCCGGAACTTAGGTCACTCCGGTAAAACATTAGATGTAGAGTGATGTGTTAACGTAGTCGTCCAATATCGTCATTAGTGTGAGGGTGTACATACGAAGCTCATTAGTGCACATTGACAAGTATACACCTAGAACACGTCTTAATCCAATATCGCCATTAGTGTGAGGATAAGAAACGGTTCAGGACCAAACTAGAAGTCACATGAAGTGATTGACCTTGAAGGTCTACCTAATGAGTTTACAAAGGCCAATATCATCATTATTGTGAGGCTGAAGTAAATGTCATGGGATTCACTTCCCGCTATGAAATTTTGATAGTCAAATTTCTATTTTTCCGTTAAGGGAGATTACAAAATTACGTAAAGTAGTGAGAGGGCACTAATAGATTTAAAATTCCATAATCAATTAGTGTTATCACTTTTGAAATGAAAATTGTTCTGCTACTACTCAAAAATATTGTCTTGTAGATGGCTGCTACTAATCCATTGATGAAACTTTTGGATTCCAATAAACTAAAAGGAGCCGAGAACTATTTCGAATGGGAAATGAACATGCGTCTTGTCTTGGAATATGAAAAGTTGACTTATGTCACGATCAATCCACTGCCTGTTGATATCGATCATCACTCCACTCCAAAAGAGCGAGAAACTTTTGATAGATGAAAGAATGATAACCTGAAGGCGAAATCCTACATCTTGGGATCGATGGTTCCAGATTTGCTGAGACAATACATTGAAGTACCGGGTGCTTGGAGCATCATACGAACACTCAAGGAGTTGTTCGAGGCAAATCAAGATATGGAACTTTATCGAAGGTCTAAGGAATTATTTCGTACTAAACTCAAGGAGGGAGAAGCTGTCAGCGCTAATGTTTTGAACATGATAGACCAAATTCGATATCTGGAATGACATGGCATTGTGTTTGATGAACGGTTGGGCCGTAATTTGATTCTGTCTTCTTTGTCTGGTTCTTATGATGGCTTTGTATTAAACTTCCATATGCATTCGATGTAAGCCACATACGAAGAACTTCATAACATGCTATGCACGGCGGAGCAAGATTTGAAGAAAGGCAACCCCACACTATATATTCATGGTGGAGCTGGCTCTTCAAAGACTTCTGGGAAGTCAAAGAAAATTAAGATGAAGAAGAAGAATCTATCAAAGAAAAACTACAAGAAGCGCAAAGGCGCAAAACTGAAAGTAGCTCGTGATCAATGTCTACAATGCAAGAAGTCTGGACACTGGAAGAAGGAATGTCCATAGCTAAAAGGAAAAGTAAGACCCTCAAGTACGCTTTGTATTTTTCCAATTATTGACATCTCATTAGCCTTAGATGCAAATAGTGGATATGTGTTAGACATTGGCAATTCTACTCATATTTGCAATTCCCTGCAGGAAATGAGGGTTAAAAGAATGCTAAATAAAGAGGAGATCCAACTTAAAGTTGGCAATGGCGAGACATTGGATGTCAATGTCATAGGAACTGTTGTTCTAGATCTCCCAAATGGATTTATATTAGATTTGCATGACTGTTATTATGTTCCCTCACTTATCAGACAAATAATATCACTGCCAATATTAGATAAAGAGAGATATAAAATAAACATTAAAGATGAAACTTTATATTTGTACGATAAAGATAATTTATTGAAATGTGAATGTTCTTTATCAAACGGTCACTATGTTTTGGAAACATATAGAGATGTCTTTAATATAGAGAAAAATACAAGTAGGAAGTCTGAACTAAATAATACTGAATTATGACATATGAGATTGGGCCACATAGGTGTTAGACGTCTATCTAAATTGGTAAATGATGGTTTGATTGAAAATCTTACCTTAGATCATTATCCGATTTGTGAGTCATGTATCTAAGGAAAGATGACAAAGTCCCCATTTGAAGGTATTAGACACCGTACTGGAGATTTACTGGAGCTAATACACAGCGATGTGTGTGGTCCATTAAATCATGCCGCTCATGATGGTTCAACATACTTTGTAACTTTCACATATGACAAGTCTATATATGGATATGTCTATCTGATGAAACATAAGTCGGAAACATTTGACAAGTTTAAAATATTATGAAACGAAGTAGAAAAACAAACCAGTAAATTCATCAAATGCCTTAGATCAGATCGAGGCGGTGAATACATGAGTGAAGAATTCAGAAATTATTTAAGAGAGAATGGAATTCTTGCCCAATATAGCCCACTAGGAACACCTCAACACAATGGAGTGTCTGAGCGTAGAAATCGTACTTTATTAGATATGGTGCGATCTGTGATGAGCTATACAGATCTTCCTTATTACCTTTGGGGTTACGCTTTACAAACTGTTGCCTACATACTTAATAGGGTTCCATCGAAATCTGTTTCTACGACCCCCTATCAGATATGGTTCGGTAGAAATCCAATTCTTAAGCATTTAAAGATTTGGGGTTGTCCTGCATACGTTAGAATTGCGCAGCGGGATAAACTACACCCAGAGGGTATAAATGTAGGTTCATTGGATATCCTGATAACTCCATGGGATATCAATTCTACGATTCTGAGCAACGAAATGTTTTTGTTGTTCGCTTTGCAACTTTTCTTGAAAAGCAATTTTTGAGAGAAAGTGCGAATTGTAGAGAGATTGAATTTGATGAGTTTGATCCCAATATTAAAGAATCTGAGATGGAACCAGAGATCCAACTAGGTGAAAGATCTACAACACAGGTTCTACGTAAGTCAAATAGAATATCAAGGCCTCATGAGAGACCATTTTTAACATCTGATGTGAGCCTTGATGTTCTCCTCTTGGAGGAAACAGATCCGAGTACGTATAAAGAAGCGATATTGGATATCGATTCGGGAAAATGGCATGAAGCCATGAAATCTGAAATGGATTCAATGCATGCCAATCAAGTCTGGGACTTAGTTGAACTTTCTGAAGGAGTTAAACCTATTGGATGTAAATGGGTTTACAAAAGGAAGCGAGGGCCCGATGGAAAGGTGGAAACCTTTAAGGCCCGACTGGTAGCAAAATGTTATACTCAACGTCTTGGGATTGACTATGAGGAAACTTTTTCACCAGTAGCCATGCTAAAATTTATTAGGATTCTTTTAGTCATTACTGTATATCACGACTATGAGATATGGCAGATGGATGTGAAAACCGCTTTCCTAAATGGATTCCTTGAGGAGGATATCTATATGGAACAACCAGAGGGTTTTGTATCCAGTGAGACTTCAAACTTGGTTTGTAAGCTCCAAAAGTCTATTTATGGACTTAAACAGACATCTCGAAGCTGGAATCGTCATTTTGATGAGATAATTAGATTATCTGGATTCATCAAAAACGATGAAGAACCATGTGTTTATAAAAATGTTAGTGGGAGCATGATAGTTTTCCTAGTCTTGTATGTAGATGACATCATTATCATATAAAATGATATAAGGATGATGCAAAGTGTGAAAGCCTACCTTTGCAAGAACTTCTCCATGAAAAATATGGGTGAAGCTTCCTATATAATAGGTATAAGGCTCTACCGAGATAGAGTTAGAAAGCTTATATGATTGTCACAATCGACATACATAGACAAGATGTTAGAAAGGTACAATTTTACCAACTGCAAGGCAGAAATTGTACTTTTCCGATACGACATACATCTTTCGAAGAAAATGGCACCTCAAACTGAAGAAGAGAGAGTTATAATGTCTAACTTGCCATATGCTGCTTGTATTGGAAGCATAATGTATGATATGCTACGTACTAGACCTGACATCAGTTTCGACATCAGTGTGACCAGCCGATATCAATCTGATCCAGGTAATGATCATTGGACAGCCGTGAAACATATCCTAAAATATCTTAAAGGCATCAAGGATAAGTTTTTGATATATGGAGAAGATGCACTACGAGTTAAGGGTTATACAGACTCCGACTTCCAAGGAGATCCAGATGATAGAAAATCTACATCAGGATACATATTTACCCTTAACGGTGGTGCAATTAGTTGGCGTTGTTCAAAGCAAAGCTGAACAGATGATTCCACCACTGAGGTGGAATTTATAGCGGCTTCAGAAGCTGCTAAAGAAGCTGTTTGGATTAGAAATTTTATCACACAACTTGGCGTTGTGCCTAGTATTGCGGATTCGATCCCATTGTACTGTGATAATAACGGAGCCATCGCGCAGGCTAAGGATCCGAGGGCGCATTCCAAGTCTAAACACGTGAAAATGAAATACCGCATAATTAGAGAGATATTTGAACGAAAATACATAGTGGTCTTGAAGGTTCAAGGACACGACAACATAACAGACCTGCTTACAAAGGCCTTACCTCTTAAGTTATTCGATAAATATGTGGAGGAGATGTGACTACGGTACCATCCAGATTGGCACTAAGCAAGTGAGAGTTTGATGGAGTTGGTGTTTGGAGTGCCAATCTGAATTGTATATTTTATTATTTATTAATAAAATAACTATATTTTTCATTTCATATCTCATAATGGTATTTTCATTATGCGTATTAAATTGATGAATAGATATGCTAAGAAAAATATAGTTATTTTATTAATAAACAATAAAATATATAATTCGGATTGGCACTCCAAGCACCAACTTCATCAATGTTGCCTCGCCTTCATGGCCTCATGATCAATATACTCGTTGAGGTAATCGTTCTTCACCAAGTCTTCGACTTATTCTTGTAAATCCTTACAATTCTTCATGCTATGTCCCTTTGCATTCTGGTGAACGCAATATGCTCTTATCCATCGGGAATCCCCTCAAGTCGGGCTCTGTCAGCAGACCATTTTTCCTGCATCTCCCGGATATTTAAGCCAAAAAATTATTGAGCATAATGTAGGCCATGCCCATTGCTACGTGCGTAACTTGGACTAGGGGCCTCATTTTGAGCAATGAGTTTCCCTGAGTCGTTGTCTTGAACTCTCGTTGCCTCGGGCCTGGTCCTCTTCATCCTCTGTCAGCATCCCAATGATTTTACTACTTTGATTTCTTTTTCACCCGAGCGACACCTCCTCTAGCTATAATTTCTTCTTCCTCCATCAATACGAACCTCATCGCATGTTCCAAAGTTGTTGCATAGTCCAAAACCTCATGAATCCTAAGGTGGGACCACAGTCTCCCAACTCTTAAGGCTCATTTAAAGCTCCTTAATGCCTCCGGGGACTCGTATGCCCCGACCTCTAATACCAAGATGTTGTATCTTTCGATGAAACTCTTTAGTGGCTCATCATCACGTTGCTTCATTTTCCTCAGCGACCCGACTGTCTTCCTAGGCTCGCATGCTTCTTTAAATGTGAAAAACTACTAATGCTACCCAGAGTCAGGTTTCTGAACCACGAGTTGGCTGATCCTCCCAAGGTCAGTGGGAATACCTTGTAGATCGCCTCTCTAATCATGCCCCGAATCTCTATTAGTAAAATAAAATTTTCAACATGAGACTTGGGGTATGTGTTACTCTTATAAATGTCTATCGCGGACATGGTGAACCTTCTTGGGAACTCTACTCCTAACACCTCATTGGTGAAAGGGGACGTCGTCTTCATATCTTGATCGTCCTGAGCACCTCATCGCGTGCTTCTCTCCCATTTTCTCATCTTCTTCCAAAATCAATCTCGTATTTGGCTCTCGGTGCTCTTCTGCCCTCGACCATAGGCTTCCTTGTACTCGCCTCTCCGACCAGGGTATCTTCCACTACTGGGAGCCTACATCCCCTCTCCGGATACCGCCTTAAATCGCTCTCCCCAAAACAAGAGTTGCTATTGGATGATTCAAGGATTCACCTATTGTCTTCTTCCTCCCATGGCTTTCTACAGGTGCAGCATTAGCCACAATCATTGATATCATTTTATGAGTATTTCTTCTCTCAATTTCCCGATCCTCCTCTGCACTGGCTAGCCTCTTCCTACTGACAATCTCCTCTCTCCTTCCACTAGGACCCGCTTGTCCATATTCTTCTGTAATCTTCTTAAGATTCTCCATTTTTCTATTACGTCTTTTCATGAAGGTTTAGGCCACTTCTCTTTATTTTCGTGCATTTTTTCTCTTTCCAACTGTAGGTTTTCTTCAATCTTTTCCATCCATTCTGTCGTTGAAGTCTCCAACGCTTTATAATTTTCGTCTATTGACATCGTCTTAGTGTGTTTTTTACTTTTTGTACTGCTCCCCACAGACGGCGCAAACTGTTGACGGCTATTTTTCGTTCCAAGGATAATTTGAGAAATCAATCCCTTGAACAAAACCTCATCCAATAATGAATTTGTTTGGTTAGTAGGGAACCAAGACAAACTTAACAAGCAAACTGGAAAATCAAAGAGACATGGAGTTATGTGGTTTGGCAACGAGTGGCTTCAACCTATATCCACAAGAGGAAAAATGTGGATATTTTATTACTTGCTCGGGTTCAAGACCGACCCGAGCTAGAAGTAGGGTTTAGAGCTTACAAAGAAAAATATGCACCTCAGATCTTACAACGTGTCCGTTACAACTCTCTCAAATGGTTGAGTGCCGACATGCTTTCTCTCTCTATCACTATTTTATAAGCTCTTGTTTTTTTACAAGTAGTGAGATGCGAAAATTGATGATTCAAGAATCACCTTCAGTCTGAATCATCAACTCCTTTATATAGGCTCCAAAATCCACTATTCTACTAACTTGTGACGTCAGCCCATATCACTCTGTCATTGTTGTCTCATACTTCTTTTCCCAACCACTCATCAAAGAGTTGCTCTGACACCTGACTAGATCATCATTGTTAGTAGAAACTCATCATCACAATATTTTGGCCATTGCTACACGCTTTGTTGGTGTGACAGTCTGCGGTTCAAGCACTTTGGTATCGTTCCGTCTGGCAGGGTCTCTTCCCCAGGAGAGCCATTGAAAAACTTATGTCACATCAGTCTTCTAGAAGCCCAAACTTCCAAATATGACATACGTCATGTGACTTCGATATTGATTGATCTGTGATCTCATCTTTGTTCCTCGGGTCAGTATGCTGAGATGAATGGTGCTTGATCAAACTTTCCGACTTCTTCAACCAGGTCAGGTCGGTAAGCATGACCTCATCGGGTCGGCTTCTGTAAATACTTCAATGCTTCCAAATCCATCACTTCTTCTCTAGGTCGAGTCGGTATCCCAACTTGCTTCGTCACTAATAGGTTCTACCCTCGGGAGAACTCTTCCATATAGTGGGGTCGGGACCCCCTGTCAGACTTCAGCCTCTCTCAGCTCTTAGACCTTTATCAACCTCTTTTGGCCAAGTGCAAAATCTCTTTATACCCATCCTCGGTATTTGGATTTTATCGAGGCGAAAAACCACCATCAACAATATATTTTTAATCAATATTTTATCATGTAATAAAAGTAAAATACAATTTTTTTTAAAAATTATTTATCTAACTATCAAGTACTAATTTACATGTGCGGACACGTGTTAGTTTATTAAAGAAAGTGAAATCATCTTATGAAAATGGATGACTTCATCGTTCTTGGCTTTTGTCTGATGATATTTTCTGTGTTTCCTTTGTTTGTTGTATTGTTTGTCAATTTCGCTCTAGTTGTTTAGTTTGGAGGATCTGTTCTCATTATCTTGTTCTCTCTGGGGGTATGTCCATGTGTTGTTATTGTGGTTTTCTTTTGGATATTATACTTACCTTATCCCAAAAAAAAAAACTAATTTACTTCCTTAAATTTATCAAAATCAAATTGCTAACTTCTCACCCTCCAATAACCTTAACGTTTAACTCTAGAAATTAAGAAAATAACAAGTAATTGTCTAATTGACGGATAACTTTATAATATTGCATATTACAAATATATCGTTACAATAATTTAAAATTAACCCGACAATGTTTTTTTTGCACAAAATTGTAATTTGACCTTAAATTAATATTATTATTATTATATTATTATTATTATTATTATTATTATTATTATTATTATTATTATTATCTGGTCTTATGGAGAGTCTAATTGAATTTTAGACGGTCCTATGCGAGTTCTTAAAATGAGAATTATGTTGATAAATGATAAAATATATATACACATATATATAAGTTATATTATATACTAAAAATTGAAATTTCTTTGGATTCGAATGTCCTAGTTTTTTTTTAATCAAATTTGAGTATCAACTAACCGCATGTGTCGACAAGTGACCAAATTGTGTATTTTGAGCTCAAATAGGCTTCCCTTAATGATTTTATTGTCAAATTCAACATAAGAGGCTTCTTATGTGTTGAGCGATCCGAATTTATACACTTTGGAGTCATATAAGATTTGAACATCTGGTTAAAGCACACTGAAACTCAAACCCAAATAGGACAATATAATCATTCAGGTGATAAGTTTTGCACCTCACGTGGTTAAACACTTTTTTTTAAAAAAAACTATATAAAATATTTTTAAAATAAAATTTTATGTATTGTTATGGGACAATTATAATAAACTTTCCTTTTTGGTTGTTTATTTTAAAAAAAAAAAAGAGAGAGAAAAGGGGTTTATAAGATGCCAAAATCAAATAATTGACACAAATGATCATTTTCAACCAAAAAAAATAAAAAATAAAAAATTAAAATGGAGGAGGCCCTAACATTGGAGAGTCTTGTGTGTTGTTTGAGAATTTTTTATCCAATAGTTAGGAATAAGATAAATAGACAAAATAGAAAGTGGGATTTTGCCTTTCACACTCTCCACTATTGTTGTTTTGTTATTTTCTTTTTCTAAAAGACAAAAGTCTTTTGTCCTTAAATTAAAATTAAAGTCAAGATTCGTTTGCTTTTGCCTTAATTGCTTTTGCTTTGCCATTACAGATTCTTAAACACATAAAAAGGTTCCCGTTTCTTCAATTTTACTTTTATTTTTTAACTTTCTCTTTTAGAAATATGTTTTAATTTTCCCTTTTAAATTTGAAAACTATGGTAAAAAAATTTTAGGACATAAATTGGAAAAATTTTATTTTTCTTAGGGGTGATAATTTGGGTCAGGATTCGTTTATTCGTTCGATTCGATTCGCTGCGAATACAGGTTTGAAAAAATGGATTCGTTTAATAAATGAGTCAATTCGATTTGATTCTATTCGTTTTAATACGAATTTAAGTTCATTGACTCGTTTATTCGTTTATGGCTCGTTTTATTATTTTCTTTTACTAGTTATTGTTATTTTTCAATTAAGATTCGAGAGATTATAACTAAATACCATAAAGAAAATAATATTTTCGATATTTGGTGAGATATTTTTAATAATATATTAATTACATATTTTATATGTATATATTTATGTAGAATTAATGTAAATCAACTATGATAAATTATGATATTAAATAATATCATGACTAAACGAATCGAATACGAATCATGATATTATGATTCGTTTAATAAACGAATTGAATACGAATCCATCATATTTCGATTCGATTCGTTTAGGATTCGACACAAATTCGATTCGTTGATTCGTTTTACCCCTAATTTTTCTCCCTAATATGGATTGATTGACAATTTGGGATTAGTTAGATGTGCAAATTCTTTTAGGCATGTATATTTCTCTGAGGAACAAAATGGTCAAACTATAACTTGGTCAATTAATCTATAAATGTTAATAATATGATTGTTATAAATGCTATATATCTTTTTTTTTTTCCTGAAGAATATGCATTTATGTTAAAAAATTTAAACAAGTATGTATAAAATTATGGTAATATAGCATTTCCCATGTCACATGCTTGCGGTTTATTGGATCATATAGAATTTGTTATTTAAAATTTCTTAATAATAAATTCAAAAACACTAATTAAATAACACTCTCAAATTTACATAACAAATAAATTCATTAGCTGGCTTACTGCTTTTGTTAATTTAGTCAAACCACATTGAGCTTGACTTTCAAGACCTAGAAAATGAAAGATAAAATTATATTTTTAAAAAATCAAATGTTTGTTGTTGGATTGTTGACTACAATTATTATTATTTTTAATTATAAAAAAGTATTTATGTTAAATAAAATTCCTGTTGTTGGGACTCCAAAACATGTTCTGATTCAAAGGATTTGGTAGGTTACCATCCAATTTGATAAACATTTTTAAATTCAATTTTCCTTTTATGTTTATAAAATTTTAAATAAAAAAAAAAAAAAAAAAAAACAGCCCCCAAAATATTGATATTTGTAGGTAAGAACACCAAACATTAATTAAATTATAAATAATGTTTTTAATCCATTGTTTAAAGAGATGTTAAATATAACTGGACAATTTTGAACATAACACTTGATAATCCAAAACTTTCGAAACATAATTGATACGGAGTTGGAGATTATATCTATGATAAATGCATTTATAATTAAAAATAAGAAATAGAAAAAGTAATATATCTAATTAAATAATATAAATTCCAAACATTTTATTATTTGGTAAATGAGAATGAATATGCAGTAGTAGTTTTTACATTTTTTAGCAGGGGAAAAGAAAACAAACAAAATATTGAACAGAAGGTCAAAAAAGGACAGCTACATCCAATGCATGTATGTGGAAGCAAGCATGAACAAAAAAGATGGGGGGCCAATTATTGAACCACTCAACTCAGAAGAACATGCAAATAAGTTTTTGGGTTAGGGGGAGTGAGTGTGTAGTAGATGGTAGTTGTTGTTGTTTGTTTCTAACTCCCAAAATCCTAATTTTGAACAACAATATTATCATATAATAATATTATTATTATTATTATTATTATGTTGCAAATATAAATAACAAATCTTAGTTGGAAGCTAAGATCCAAGATATATACCTTTATTTATTGGGCAAATAAAATATTTAAAAAAAGGAGAAATATAAAATGACAATTTATTTTTTGTTTTTGTTAGTCAAATATTGTTCAAAGAAAGAGCCTTTTCAGCATCAGGAAGCTGGCACCTTTTTTGTCTGGTCTGGTCTGGACTGGCTTGCTTACCCATTAAGAAAGAAATCAAAAGTAATTGTATATATTTGGACAAATATGTTGAAATATTGGAACTCGGAAATATATATATATATATATATATATATATATATATATAATCTCACAATAATATTCTAACGAAATATCCCTCTACCGATTAAGTTAAGCATCAGCAGCTTAATAAGTTGATGGATGTGTAATTGGAATTTTATTTTTATTTATTATTATTATTATTATTATTATTATTATTAGGTTAACCAAGTCAAATACACTCATGTCAGATAGGATAAAAAAAGGGCCCCTCTTTCAAGAAAATTGATCATCACCCCCTCCTGACACCACCTGCCATCTCCCCCCTCCTTTGTCCCCTAGTGCTTTTACCACAATACCCATTATATTATGTTAAATGACTCTAAATTATTATACATGATAAAATTTATATATTTATTTAAAAATAATTATATATTAATTATAACTCTCTTTTATCATTTTATAAATTATTTTATAATTTTGTAATTGTAAGATTATGATTTTTGTTAATAAATATTACAGTATCTATTAATTTATTTTTTGATTCATTTTTTAATTTAATTAATACTACTTATGTATTAAAAAATATAATTTAGTCAAATTAAATAAATTTATAAAATAAATTTTTTGATATTCTATTGTTTAATAAATCTAATATATTTATTAAAAAAATTACATTATTAAAAGTAGTGTTGATTTTGATTTTGATTTTATATATTCTTTATTAAAAATTGTTTGTCTTATTTAATTTTGTAAATCAGTATCCATATATATTTTACTTTTAAAAAAAAAAAATTTATTAAATGTTCTTAGTATCCATATCTACTTTTACTTTTTTTTTTTTTTAAATATTTTATTAAATGTTAGTAGTATCCATATTTTTTTAAGAGTTATTTTTCTAATAACATGATAATATTTTTATAATACATAAGTAGTGTTAAATAAATTAAAAAGAATAAAAAAAATTAAATGAATAAATGAACACAAAATAAATAACAATAAATATGAAATTTGTAATATTTATTAAAAAAAATATAAAAATATATATATAAAGACCAAAAAATAAATTAAAAAATTATAAAATTATAAAATAAAAAAATGTAATTAATAAAATAAATATAAATATATATGTTATTTATATATTTATATATATATACCAATATTATGAAATATCCAAAGAAAGAATTTTTATTTAAGTGAAGGGTATTTCCGTCATTTCCGAGGGAGACAGAGAGAGGACTGCTGTCAGAGGGGGTGGGAAGATCGGCCCTCATTTTCAATCAAACCAATTTCGAGGAAACTGAGTCAAAAATCAATTCCAAAAAAAAAAAAAAAAAAACAACAACAACAACGTCTGTGAATTACTAAATTATAGTATGGAACATTTTTACCAAAAAAAAAAAAAAAAAAAAAAAAAGTAAATAATCAAATAAATAAAAACAAAAATTTGTGTCATGGTAGCAAATTAATGTCTTCCAAGGTTTATTATAATCAATATGTTGAGCCCATGGCTGAAAATTTTACCCTACGATACGGATATCTGTGATATGATTTTTTTTATCGCATTTGTTACAGATTTTAAGTTAAAAACAAAAGCCGGATTTGAAAAATGGTACCAAAATGACAGAGTGGGTCATTTGAGGCAACAAAAATGATAAATTTACTCATATTTTTATTTAATTTTATCTCAACTCTCTCACTGTAGCTACAGTAAATTATTGTAGCTCACTGTAGCTACAGTGAGAGAGTTGGGTTAAAATTCGAGAAAAGTGTGAGTAAGTATATCATTGCCCTTTGAGGCAAACTCTAAAACAAGTTTCCACCACAATTACGATAACTGAACTGGTTTGACCGATTTTATGTCGTGAACTTCATTTTCTGATAGAACGAAAGTGTTTCATGTGCATTTCTATTTTAGGCTTGTTGATAGGGATTTCTGCACCTAAGGTATTTGAACAGTTCGACAATGGCAGAAAGAGAATTCTCCTCATCCGGATGACCAATGCTCAGAGGGTATATGTTGCTCTTCAGAGGACACGGCATGGACCAGATTTCAGAGACCGACCATAGTAGATCGGCAGTTCGGCTTGGTTTTATCTTCCTTCCAGGAAACAGTTGATGAGTTCAGATATTTCGGGTCAGGATGAAAACAGCTTGGGGAGCTCGACATGTATTTTGGCCGACCTCTTGAAGACCGATGTGAAATCAGAATAGTTGGATTTTCTCTCTGACACGTGTCACAGCTTGAGAGCTCTTTACAGACTGGCTTCATAATTGTTGCGTGTGGCAGCGGAGAGAGTAGGTTGATAATAAAACACCATAAGCAAAACAGCTCGGTTTTCATTAGGCCATCCGTGAAAACAGGTCGGCCGAGCTGATTTTGGTAATAAAAGTAACATCTCATTTTGTGCCCATGGACGTAGGCTGGACTTGTTCCGCTGAACCACATTAAAACTCTCTTGTAGATCTTTGTGTTTTCTCCGCTTTTTACTACATTTGCCTTTGGTCTCCCCATAACCAAATAAATTCAAGGTTGATGGAAGGTTGTCTCGGGAGGGTTATATCGAAACTACCCCTGGGACGAAAAACATTCGTCAACAGTTGGCGCCGTCTGTGGGGAGTGTTAACAAAAAGCAACTTGCGTAGTAAGACGACGATAGAAGGTGGAAATCGTGGATTGTTGGAGAGTTCAGCAGCAGAATGGATGAAAGGGGAAAGGAATGGGAAGAAGCCGGTCAGAACAGGAGAAGGAAAAGGTTCGCAGGAGGAAGGAAGGTTGACAGCAGAAGCTTTCCTTTTTTGAGTTGTAGAATGAAATGTAAGAGGGGTAGCCAACGATCACCCATTAGAGCTGAGTCGCAGAATGAAATGTAACGTTATGGATGGGTGACGTTCGTTGGTAGTGGCTGAACAAGTCCCTCCGGGAGCAGGCGCCATAACTGATCGGACTGCCAGAGTTCTCAGTTTCACAGGTTGCCAGTGCTGAAGGTCGGCCGGAGAACTAGTCAGCCAATGGCAGAGGACAACGTCCATCAGACCCCCTCTCAATTGGTGTGGTGGTCTCTCCCAATGAGAGGGAAGGAGAAAAATTTCACAAGGGGCCACCAAAGACCGTGGGAAGGGTTCTCGGCCGAACTCCAGAGTTGTTCCGAGATGCTTATGGAGCTTTCAGCACGAAGGATTCTTGTCAGCATGGTCTGGAAGCAAGTTCAAGCGAATCTGAATAAACTCAGACTGGAAGATGCGTCAGACAACCAAGACAAGAACCAGAATATTATTGTAAAAGCTTCTCTTAAAATGATCCGCAAAGAGTTGTAAGAAGGGCAGCAGGTCCCTTGAATATAAATAAAGCTCTCATTTTTTTTAAGAAACTTGTCTACTTTACTTGTTTGTTAAATCAAATGTGAAAGTTCTTTTCAATATTCTTGGGAGGTGCTCGATGCAAATGGGTGATCGGTGGCCAGGAAGGGCGCCAAGCTTGTGGCACACCAATTCCGGGTGTCATTATCAAATCCCCAGGTGGAAGTGTTCCGACCTGGCTGCTTTCACCTTTGAGGATCCAGAACGCATCAAATGATGAGGCACATGCGGGAGACGCGCGAACCCCTCGTAGCATGCCAATCCCCTGTGTCATTATCAAATCTCTGATGCCGGAGCGTTACTACCCCATGACTTGCATCTTTGAGGAGCACATCGGGTAAACCGGACCCAATGAGGTTTCTTCCCCTGCGAGTTGACTGGTGAATCCCGCTGAGAACCATCAGACCACCTAGCTTGGGCACGGCCGAATAGCCCCCTTGATTGCAGGAGTCTCGGGTAAACCAGACCCAAAGAGGTTTATTCCCCTGCGAGTCAACTGGTGAGTCCATTTGAGAACAATCAGACCATCTGGCTTGGGCACGGCCGAATGGCCTCCTTAAGTACATGAGTCTCAGGTAAACCGGACCCAGAGAGGTTTTTCTTCCCCTGCGAGTCGGCTGATGAGTCCCGTTGAGAAACACTCAAGGAGGCACACACGGGGTGTCTTCCTCCCCCGTGGGGATTTGCCTAACCGCCCCCGGATTGGCGTATCCGTAGCCTGGTTAACCGGGACACTAAATTGTAAGGTTCAGAATTGTGTTTTAGGAGACGCCGGGCAGGACGCTGCCTCGGAACACCCGAGTTGTTATTTTTTCATGAATTTGTGTGAAGTATGTGCTAAGTCACCTCCATTTTTGTTAACTTTACCTTGTCCTATTTTTTGTTTTTCGCCGATACCCGACAAGGGGACGCCCGCTCCGGGATCTGCAGAGCCTCAAAGGTTGAAAATCTTCCATCGTGTAAGTCTCAAATGCTCCACCGACTCGGGGCTGGATTCGTTCCGCCGATGCTATGCTCCACCAGCTCGGGGCTAGATTCGTTCCGACAATACTATGTTCCACCGAATCGGGGCTGGCTTCGTTCCGCCGATGCTATGCTCCACCAGCTCGGGGTTAGACTCATTCTGCCGATGCTTTGTTCCACCAGCACAGGGCTGAATTTGTTCCGCCGAGTCTGTATTGTTCCAACGGCTCGGGGCTGGATTCTCTCCGCCGAGACCTTACCGTCCATCAGCTCGGGGTCAGACTACATCCCACCGAGTCCGTCTTATTGGTCTGGGGACGTAACATTCCTCCAGAGCCAAGTGTTCTTCTTAGCTCGGGGTCGGGCTACATCCCACTAAGTCTGTCTCATTGGTCTGGGGACGTAACATTCCCCCAGAGCCAAGTGTTCTTCTCAGCTCGGGGTCGAGCTACATCCCACCGAGTCTGTCTCATTGGTCTGGGGACGTAACATCCCCCAGAGCCAAGTGTTCTTCTCAACTTGGGGTCGGGTTATGTCCCACCGAATGCATTTTGTTTCGGCTCGGAGACAGACAATCGACTCATGGCCAGACTTGAATTGGTCGGGTGCGAGATCACATTGAGATTTGGAAGAGCAAGTTAGAAAATTTGAAGCTAAAATAAGCCAAGTATGGAGTTAGAAACTTTGAAGCTAAAATAAGCCAAGTATGGAAAGCAGAACAGAAAACATTCGAGATGAGCAGTAAAAGAGGAATTGCAAGAGTGTTATTACCAAAAGAGTATGTTGTTTGAATTTACATAGGGCCCCCTTTGGGTCACCCTCATTTGTCAGCCCGCGCAAGAGCAGTTGCTTCTTCCTAGTCAGGTCCGGATGGCTGGATAACTGGTACGGGCCCGACAGGAGGCACCTCGATTTCAGTTTGGGAGGCAAGAGGGGCTCAAGTTTCGGCCTCAGGCACTTCAGAGGCAGGGATGGGAACCTCAGGCTGGATCTCTTCAGGGGCCGGAGACATCGGCACGGCAGAAAGAGGCTCAGGGTCCTGGATCTCCTCTAAGGAAGAAGGGAGCAATTTTCGGAACTCCTCTTCTGAAAGCTCCCATTTGCAGAACTGAATGGCCACGTGGATGAGGCCCATGTCAAGATCGGGCATCACCATCGGTATATTCAGGGCATATTAGTCGACCCCCTCGAGTCTGATCTGCTCCATCTCATCCTCCAGCTGGGTGTCCTTTTTCCTCAACGCATCCAGAGTCTGGTCTCTCTCGTCAGTCATTTTCCTCAGCTTAGACTCAGCGTTCGACACCTCCCACCTCAAGTGCTTGATTTCCGCTTGGGAATCCTCCATATCCTTCTTGGCAGTCTCCGCATTCTCCCTGGCCAGAGCAGAATCAGTCCGGAGAGATTCATTCAGTTTAAGGGCTTCTACCACGATCCCCTCCAAAGACTTTATTCTTTCATCTCTTTTGGCCAGCTCGGCCTCCCGCTCAGTGATTTGGCTTTGGAGCCTTTGCACCTGGCCCCCTCAGATAAAAGGCTCATAAGCAGGTTCTTGTTCCGAGCCAGCACATAATTATCCTACAAGTAAGAAGAAAAAAGGTTAGAAAACAAGTAAAAATATAGAGCGGGAGCAAAGAAGAAAGCCTACCTCGGTAATTCGGAATGAGAGACGGGAAATCACTTCTTCCAGGGAGATGTCCTCGTATTGCAGGATCTTCTCGATGGGCACCACTTCAGCCAGCTAATTGATTGTTGGCACCAGATGAGAAGTGGTCTCTCGGACCTTCTCGCTGAGGTCGTCCACTCCCAGCGCCGCAACACAATTTCCAGAACTTGGAGGAGCCTCAGTAGCTCGCCTCTCCCCCGAGCAATAGACCTTCTCCTCAGGGGCTGCTCCACTTCCTCCTCCTCCTCCTCAGGTTCGGCCGCTGCGTCCCCAGACAGACGACAATGTTTGCTCGAAGGCCTGGAGGACCCAGATGAAGGTCGGACAATTGTACTTGGTACCGCCCTTGTTAGAGAAGGTACAGGCTGTACCGATGGCCGAGCAACCGATTTGGTTTTTTCCTTGGCCTCTGGCGGGAATCGAAGTTGTTAACCGTCTCCGGGAGCTTTTGGCTTCACCCGGCCCCGGTTTCTTTGCTGCACCTTTGAGTCGGTCAAGGTATTTGGGTTGTCTCGACATTCCTGCAAAATAGGCAAAAAGCATGGTCGATTCGGGATTCAGGTGATTTCAAGTCATTCGTGAGTTATGCACGCAAGGGGATCAGTTATAAAGTCCGTAAGAATATACCTAGTCGCCCCGCGACCTGTGGGGATGCACTCCGAATGAGGCCCGACTCCAGGAAGGCTGAATCATTGACTACCTTCTTCTAGTGGCCGACGTAGCTCCGGGCCAACGTGATCGTACTTCGGACCTCATGGGTAACCTTGGGAGGATCCCTTCAGCAGGCTGAGAATGGTTAAAGAGTTAGCATTTTATCATGAAAGTTGAGAAAAAAAAAAGCCAAGAGTTCGGATCCTAACCTCCCGCTCTGAAGATGTCTGGGACCTTTGTCATCTCTGAGCACGTTGGTAAGGTTCGTCCCCAGTCGCCTGTAGCCCAGAACCAGAGATCTTTGAAGTTTTTCTTGGTTTGGGGAAGGTCCTTTATGAGGGGGGGGGACATCAGCGTATGAAGAAAAGTAGTACCAACCATGATGGGACCGGGGGTTGGCCTTCAATTTGTAGAGCCTCTTCAACTCCTTGAAGGTTGGCACTCCGAGGCCTGCCATATGCCATATCACATGCAAGCCGGCCAGAATTCTCCAGCTATTCAAGTTCAATTGACAGGAAATGATCTACATCCTGGCCAGCATCCCCATAAAGTATGATTGAATGGGTAGCCGGAGACCGCATTCGAAGAAAGATGGAAGATGGGCGACTGAGCCATCGTCAGGTTGGCTCGCGCGGTCTTGCGGACCGGGGGCCTACATGTCTATGTCTATTGGGATCTCGTACTATTGACGGAGTACACATCAAGCATCTCCCTTGATGGTGGAGGGCCGGTTCATGTCCAAGGCCGAGCAGTCCAGTTCTTCCGGCTCAGGATCTCTCTGAGGGATTCTATGGTGGTAGGTGTCATTTCGTTCTTGAGAAGAGGTTGGGGTGGTGTCTAGCTCATCTAGGCTAGGAGAGCCCGAGCTGGAAGTGGTTTCTTCAGTACAAGGAGACTGAGGTTTTACTGGCTTGGCCAAAGAAGATTCATTGTCAGACATTCCTGACAGTCGCCATGAACGAGAAGGTCAGTCAGTGGTCAGTTTAAGGCACAACGGATCTGAGGGCTATACTAACTTCCGGGAACCTAACATATAGTCTCTACATGTCCAAGCAATAGCCACAAACAACAAGTCTCTTCCTAAACACATACAATCATACACGCAGCACCAAAACCCTAAATATGCTTTACAGTACCGAACAAAGAGATAATCATGATAGAAGAAAAGAAGAACAAACAGCAACAAATAGGCAGACATCCGCAGGCAACAAGCAACGATGGTAGAATACAACAAATAAAAAGAGAGAGGGCGAGTCGGAACTTACTTGATTTGAGAAGGAGAGCTGGCGATTGGTCTGGTCAATTGGAAGGTTGCCGGTCTAAGGTACGAGAAGAGCTTTTGCAGTTTGAAAGTTGTGATTTTCGTAAAAGAGAAAAAGAAGTGTTGCTTTGCATTCTTATAGTCAGCATGGTGCGTTTTTTGGCCGTCGGATCGGGAGTCTTCGGATGTGCACCGCGTATCGCCTTCAGGCTCCGTCTGATCAGATTGGGATGAACGGTTGAGATTGAAAGACGTTTGACTGCTCGAGAACGGTCGATTGGTTTGGGTTTTTGGCGGGAAGACCATGAGCTCTTGACAAATGGCACGCTCGGGTTAAACCCTAAGATGATTTGATGGGCATTTAAGAAGATGTGATGGCTTGCGGTTCTCAAGGGACGGCTACCAGAAGGATGAAAGAGACATTTTGCTTCAGGTTAGGGAGTCGTTTGAAAGACATCGGAATCTTTTTCGGCCGAGGATGCTAAGGCCGAAGTTATTTCTACTTTGTTCCAGCGGCCGACCACCAGTTGATGTCACACTTCAGATTTTTTTTTTTTGTAGTTTCTGGCACAACTCATACACTTGTTGGAACAGAGAACTATGGGACATATGTTGATGAAGATTTCCGCACCTAATGTATTTGAATAGTTCGGCAAGGGCAGAGATGGAATTCTCCTCATCCGGAGGACCAGTGCTCAGATGGTATATGTTGCTCTTCAGAGGACACGACATTGACCAGATTTCAGAGACCGACCACATTAGACCGGCAGTTCGGCTTGGTTTATCTCCCTTCCAGGAAACGGTTGATGAGTTCAGATATTTCGGGTCATGACGAAAACATCTTGGGGAGCTCGGCAGGTCTTTTGGCCGACCTCTTGAAGACCGATGTGAGATCAGAATAGTTGGATTTTCTCTCTGACACGTGTCACAGCTTGAGAGATCTTTACAGGCTGGCTTCATAAGTGTTGCGTGTGGCAGTGGAGATAGCAGGTTGATGTGACATGCCGTCAGGTGGCACGCTTGCTTTCGGCGACGACAGTCTTGGTGCAGAGAGCTCGTATATGTCAAAGACTACGCGGGAAACGTCACGAGAGCAGGAGAACATTATTGTATTCTCTGAGTATATAAATAAAAGTTAGATTTGTTTGTAGGGGAGGATCATTTTTTGGAGAGCGAAACTTGTAAATGAAAGAAAACGAGCACTACTTGTAAAACACCGTAAGCAAAACAGCTCGGTTTTCATTGGCCATCAGTGAAAACAGGTCGGCCGAGCTGGTTTTGGTAATAAAAATAACATCTCATTTTGTGCCCGTGGATGTAGGCTGGACTTGTTCCGCTGAACCACGTTAAAACTCTCTTTGTCGATCTTTGTGTTTTCTCCGATTTTTACTACATGCTTTTGGTCTCCCCATAACCAAACAAATTCAAGGTTGAAGGAAGGTTGTCTCGGGAATGTGTTGGGATTTTATTGGGAATTACAGGGTTAGCGTAGCGGAACGCGGAAAACGATTTTTTCCGATTTCAAAAATTTTTCTTTGAACAATTAAATAAACTAATTTATTTAATTAACCAATACTTAAATTATGAAATTATAACCCAAGAAATCATATTTCTTTTAATTATAAAATTACCCCAAACATTTGCAAATTAATTATTTTAGTTTTAAATATGTCAATTACATATTTAATTCATTCCAAATTAATCCCAAAATAATTTTTACAAGTTTGCAACAAAACCAGAAAATTTTTTCAGATTTGCGCCACTGCCCAGAATTTTCCAGAATTACAAAACAGCCCAGAATTTTAATTAATTATAATTTGGCCCAATTTGTACAAAACATATCAAGATCAAATCCAATTAATCCTAAATCTTACATGCATCAAATATACATCAAATTAAAGCATATATATGAAAAGCCCCAAAATTTGAGTGGGTTAAGAACCCTAATTTCATAAATCACTCAAATTAGGCAATCTACACCAAATTAAAGAAATTCAATACTTTAATCTTCAAATACCACACCAATTAATTCTCACCATCATGAAATTAATCAAGAACAATTCTAAGCTAATTATGAATGGCTAATTAACTCTAGAATAACAACTTTAATTTTCTAATTAATTTATTAAGCTTAATTACATTAAATTAATTATACATGCATGAACACATCCAACAAACATCCAACAAATTTAATTACAAATTAAAAGAGTAGAGGCATGATCTTAACATCACAATTGAAGCTAAGAAAAATAGAAACAATTTCCATCTTGAAGGAAATTAAGAAATACTTACAAAATTTTCCAAAAAACTTAAGTTTTTCTTTTTGGTTTTCCTTCAAAAGCTCTCAAATCTCTTTGTAATGTTTTTTTTGTTGAAATGTCTGAATGTTTTGAAAATGAAAAGCAAACCAATTTTGTTATTCATTTCCTTACTGCCGTTTTTGCTTGCCAAAAATAATCAACAATTAATTCATTTTTGTTGAAAAATAATTGGTCCACAATTTAACAAAATTAAAGATAACTTTTACCTTTAATAAAGTTAACTAAAATGTGTGTCAATGATATCAAGCCAAATAAAAGCTAAATCATTACATAAGATATTTATTTATCTAATTAAATTAATTATTTAACATTTAAATAATTAAATAATTAAATACAAATATTCTAATATATGTATTATATTTACTTTAAATATTGAAATACATATATGTTAATGATATATATCAAATATCACAATTTGATATTTTATTAATGTATATTTAATAAAATTAAGTATTAAATAAAAACACACATTAATATTGGAAATGACCGTTAGGTCCCGATTGCATGTATTTTTCGTTTAACCATTAAACGAGTTATAAATAATCAGTATTATTCATAACAGTTGCCCTAGTGCTCTACGAGTAAATTTCATTAGTGAGACTTCTAGATTCAGGCATATCCGTCACAAAATCAAATTTCGTGTCCATAATTCACCCACCCGTAAATCATGACGAACACGGATAAACTCACTGAATCATACATGTCGAGGTCACTGCATACGTATAATCCATCCGTCACAGGTATCCAGATTAATCCAGAGATATATATACAAACGTCAAATCTCTATAGATATAATCACGTTGACGTTTCTATTAGCAATCCCTCAAATAACACTTAGAACTAATTTCTACAGTGTACCACGGGCCCATGGATTTAACAGATTGCTAATTCCATATTGAATTCATATACTCCGTACACAGAGCTGACAGATCCTATCTTGATACACACATGATATCCTGAGCATCAGTCCACACCCAACGAACAGGCGGATGTCTGATCTAAATAGATCGGTGACGTGACTGCCATCTAAGTGTGGAGGATAACTCAGATATCCACAGTGGTATCTCAAGTCAAAGAATCACTATGCTCACTCAAACCGAGAAGATTCTTATTGACGTTGATGTACCATCCATTAAGAATCTTCGATGAGTCGTTCATTGTTTATCGCTATAAACACCTACACGTCTATACGAGTTTCCAAGACTCATGGTTCACTGAGAAACCATCGGAATCCAAAATTCCAATATACGACATGTATCAGTCTCTACGTGTTTACTTTACTGACCAAGTAGTGTAAACCTTGACCGGGAACTGTCTAAGAATGACAACGTCATGATACAACTCAATCTCAGTTGCGACACTTTTGCAACAATATCATAACTAATCATTCTAAGGTCGGTTACGTCTTTACCATATTAAAGAAGAAGTTATATAAAAGAAACTGTCTATTTTATTCATAATAAAATGTTACATTAGTATTTACAAGGAAATACATAATAAAATTGGCGCTCAGAGTACCAACCCTAACAGAGGGTTATCTCGAAACTACCACTGGGACGAAAACCATCCGTCAACAAGGCTGAGGGTTATCTCGAAACTACCCCTGGGACGAAAACCATCCGTCAACAAGGCTAATGTCACAACTTTAAAGGTTTTTCTACATTTTAGGCCGGGTCTATGTATTTTGGACTAATTTTTTTTTTTGGAAACGTTGGAAATCTCACTGTTAAACCACCCGATACGAACTTAAACAGAATATGTTAAATTCCTAACTGCCCCACTCGAACCCAGGACCTGATAATCAAGTAAACCATTTCTCACCAAACTACACTCATTGAGGGCCCTAAATACATAATAAAATTGGCGCTCAGAGCACCAACCCTAACAGAGGGTTATCTCGAAACTACCCCTGGGACGAAAACCATCCGTCAACAAGGCTAATGTCACAACTTAAAGGTTTTTCTACATTTTAGGCCGGGTCTATGTATTTTGGACTAATTTTTTTTTTTGGAAACGTTGGAAATCTCACTGTTAAACCACCCGATACGAACTTAAACAGAATATGTTAAATTCCTAACTGCCCCACTCGAACCCAGGACCTGATAATCAAGTAAACCATTTCTCACCAAACTACACTCATTGAGGGCCTTAAATACATAATAAAATTGGCGCTCAGAGCACCAACCCTAACAGAGGGTTATCTCGAAACTACCCCTGGGACGAAAACCATCTGTCAACAAGGCTAATGTCACAACTTTAAAGGTTTTTCTACATTTTAGGCCGGGTCTATGTATTTTGGACTAATTTTTTTTTTTGGAAACGTTGGAAATCTCACTGTTAAACCACCCGATACGAACTTAAACAGAATATGTTAAATTCCTAACTGCCCCACTCGAACCCAGGACCTGATAATCAAGTAAACCATTTCTCACCAAACTACACTCATTGAGGGCCCTAAATACATAATAAAATTGGCGCTCAGAGCACCAACCCTAACAGAGGGTTATCTCGAAACTACCCCTGGGACGAAAACCATCCGTCAACAAGGCTAATGTCACAACTTTAAAGGTTTTTCTACATTTTAGGCCGGGTCTATGTCTATGTATTTTGGACTAATTTTTTTTTTTGGAAACGTTGGAAATCTCACTGTTAAACCACCCGATACGAACTTAAACAGAATATGTTAAATTCCTAACTGCCCCACTCGAACCCAGGACCTGGTAATCAAGTAAACCATTCTCACCAAACTACACTCATTGAGGGCCCTAAATACTCTTTAGTCTTTATATATCGGGAAAAAAAAAATACCTTAAATAGATTTTGGATGGGAATCTGATTATGATGATGTTATTAATGTCATGATGTTATAAATGATTTCATTGCCTTAGGAAAAAAAAAAAAAAAAAAAAAAAACGTTGTCTATAAATCCGCTAATGTGGGTTTAGTGGTAAAAAAAATCAAATACGTAATAATTATGCGTAGGGTTGATATTTTATAGGATTGCGATTCTATCTCCGTTAGCTGCTGCTTTCCAGCAGTACAAACAGGACATGGTTCATTAACCAACCCCTGCAATGTCAAATTTATTCGGATCTTGATCCAGAAAAATTTATATTTATATCGATAAATATGCGGATCCAGATTAAAATATGAAGGATCCGTATGTTTCCGGATCTAGATTTAAGTGAATCCGGAATCCAAATATCCGAGATCCGGATATAAAATTAAAAAAGAATAAAATATTAATTTTATTAATATTTTATTATAATTTTATACTTATATCTAGATGATTTTAGATAGATTTTGAATTATAAAATTATTTTAATGTTAAATTGCTATTTTTAATTATGTATGTTATTTTATTTTATTTTAATTATTTAAGATTAAATAATTTTAAAATAAAAAATAAAATCCGAATTTTTTTGCGGATCCGGATATTCGCAGATCCGGATATTCGAATAATAACCGCATCCGCATCCGGATCCATAAAACTTAATACGGATCCAAATCCGGATCCATAAATCCGTGATTTGCCATCGCTACTTGCCTGCCTTGAGCAATTGGAAACAAAACAAATGCTCAAGGGGCCAAAAATTCAACACCATTTCCAATTTCCATGAGATATCAACTTAGCATCGATATATATAAGTAACTGAAACCATAAAACACACAGTCATCGAGAATTTATGTACGACAGGTTAATATAACACCTCTGTTAATCTCAATCCATTAGAACACAAGGTCATGAAACCAACACACCAGTTAACTGACAGGAAAAATAATCATTTCCATCTTCCAAAGAATTTGCCTTTGTGCTTCCCAAACATGCCATGCTTAAAGCGCTTGCCAAACTTGCCGTGCTTGAACTTGCCATGCTTGAATTTCCCATGACCATAGCCATGGTAACCCCCATGTCCAAGATGATGAGCACCATGAGCGATATGGTGAGCCCCGTAAGCAGCAGCGGCAACAGCTGCACCACCAGCTATCAGTGATCCAACACCAGATCCATGGCCTGTAATTGTTGTTAAGTCAGTCAAAATCATGAAGACCAAAGTGCAGCAATTAATAGAAGCACAATACAAGTACTCCAATAAACTTTGCAGTTTCACACTCCCTTAAAAACATGATGTTTTAAGTCATTAATACAACTAACAGAACATGATACAATCCAACCATAAGATTAAAGCATATGTTAAGTGCTTTCAAACAGTCACTTTTTCAGGCATTTATTATGTTCAGCATCAAATCTATACCCTTGTCTTGAAGGATTTGATGAATTATCAGATCTTAAATTAGTCACACCTTCAAGCTTTAAATAATTGACCATATTTTGATCAATTTCTAGACAACATGAAATAAAAGAGAAATTGTAAAAGCTAGGGAAGATAGCATTCTTTTGCCCTTGCTCTTTTATTTATCAATTGTTAATTTTGAAGTTAAGTCGTCACTATCAACTGAAAATTACATTCTACTCACACATATATCAATCTTACCAGAATGATGATGACCTGATGGATTGGGATACCCACCCGGAGGGTAACCACCATGAGGAGGAGGGTATCCACCTGAATGAGGATAACCAGCTGGTGGGTATCCACCTGCAGGAGGGTATCCAGCTGGTGGGTAGCCACCTGCAGGAGGGTATCCAGCTGGTGGGTAGCCTTGTCCTGGATATCCCTGAGGAGGATATGGTTGTGGGGGATATGCTCCATAAGGAGGTCGGTGGTGTCCAGTAGCATATCCGGCGGCATATCCAGCAATATTTGAAAACAGCCCTTTATCTTGCTTGTCACTTCCGTCTCCCATTTTTCTGCAATTTCAAGTCGATGCTACAAAATTCATAAATAATGGATCTTCAGAGGCAACCAATCGTAAAAAAGTGATATTTTTAACATTGCAAGAATACAAACTGACCCCCTCCACACTCATGTACCTAAGAAGTTATTCACCCAAAAACATTTCATAAAATATATCATATGAGAAGTTGTAAATAAGCATTTTCTACCGAGGCTTTCCCTCATTCTCAAACAAACATTGAGGTGTGACTTCACTTTACATCCTAATGCCGATACAATGGATTAAAATGTTAAATTATGTCCTCTACTACACACCTTGTTAACATGACATGAAAGAAACAGAGAATGCCATCTTAGAAAGATGCATCAACATCAACATTAACGAAACTCACAAAAACACTCCTAATTACTCTCATTTTGATTCTGTAATTAGAAGGGAGTTTCTTATTCATTCATCCTAGACCTTTCCTTCACATTGTCAATTCCATTCACAATGTCAGATCCAATTAACAAGAAACACCCGACCCCAGTCAGGAAATAACAAAGTTCTGTTGATCCTACGTATATAAATTCCACAATTTAATATTTATTCAGCCACCAATTTTTCAACAGATTTCATTAAAATAATAAATAAATATATAAAAATACGAGAATTTACCAAATAAAAATTAATCCTTTTCTTTTCAATGTTAACATATTAAAGAGAAAGATCATACAAGACAATTCAAACACGAAAGATCATGATCAGCAACCTTACCCAGAAACTAAAAATGCTAAATCAACAACAAAAATGACCCATAAAAGATAAAATTAAAAACAAAAATTATCCGGCTAAGTTGGAACTGAAACTAACATGAAACATTAATAATTTCACAACAAGAGAAAATTAAAACAATCCAATGAAAGGAAAAAAAAAATCAAACGGATAAAGAGATTGAAATTGCTAACCGGGTATAATTCAGAATTGAATAATTGTTTTGGCAACCTTTTATTTATTTATTTATTTATTTATATACACACACGCGTAAAGGTTACCTTTACGTGTTTATCGCTTTATTGGAGCGCGTGGCCGACGCGTTGATTTTATTTTTTTAAGATAAGCCGACCCTTTTTCCTTATTTTCTCTTGGTTGATGTGTGATCTAGAGTCTAGACCCGACCACGATTTCGATTCGGAATCTAAATCGAACTGACGGTTCGATTAGGGTTCTCATCATAACCGAACCGTTGGAATAGTCCGGTTCCAACTGGAATTTAAGTTTTTATTAAGTTTTTATTAAGTTTTTAATTAAATTTAATAAAATTCAAATAAATAATTTTTTTTTATATTTATTTGATAATAATATCCAATTATAAATTTATTTAAAATTTATATTTTTTAAAATTATTTAAAAAAATTGGAACCGAAAACGTCCGGTTCGGTTCGAGCCGGATAATTTTTAATATATGTTCGATGTTAAATACTAAAAAATCGAACATATATTCATTTAAATTTATTAAAATAGTATTAAAACGGTTAATAGGCCACATATTTATCTTCAATATGATTTTAATTTTTTAACACGATTATTATTGAGTCGTGTTTGGATTAACCTGAATTTGATATGGTAAAATTGGAAAATTGTGAAAGGGATTACCCAATATAGTAGGTCTCCACAATAATATTATTAGTTTCGGGAAAATGAGCATAACCTCCTGATATTTGAAAAAAACTAATCAAAATCTCCCGGATATTTAAAATTTAATCAAAATCCTCATGTATTCCAAAAATACTCTCTCTCAATAAAGCTATCGGGTAAGGATGACAATCGGGACGTTCCGTCTCAACAAAGTCTCATTCAGTCTCATTTTGATTACTATTCAAGATGAATAAATCGTCCCGAATTTTAATCGGTATTTTAAATTGGGATGAAAAATCGTCGCGAATCCCAAACCAAATGGTGTAGGATCCTGAATACCGATTGAGATTCGGGATTTTTAGGTTAAAATTTGGGATTCGAGAAAAAAAAAATCGTCTCGAATCCCAACCTAATTTTTTTATTCAGGATGATATATCGACCCGAATCCTGACCGAAATTTCGTTTAGGATGAAAAATCATCCATAATCTAGGATCAAACGGGATGTGATCCCAATCGGGGTTCGAGATTTTCAATCAACCTTATTATCAAGGTGTTTTGTTTAGTTTTTAAATATCATGAGAGTTTCGATTAGTTTTGTCAAACATCAGGGAAGTTATACTCATTTTGCTTATCTGAATATATCTAAGTATTCGTCGGTCTCCTTTATAGGACATAATTCACCTGAATTTAAGCGTTAAGGCGGGAGTGCTGCTTTATCCAACAATCTCAATCCCTACTAAGTAACTCTTTACAAGAATTTATTAGGCTATAATGGGGGTGAGAAGGCAGAGTTTCTCCATTAATGAGATCTATATACTAATGAGAATCAACTTCAATGTTGCACCCAATAGCAAAATGTACCATGTAACAGTCCCAACAATTCAGCTTGAATAACATAATCATGGCTTATCTTCACAGTGAATCCTTGCTTCCAACACCTATTTCAATCTCTTAAAACACCACTAGCTGCCACCACTCTGGTTATTATAACCACTATCAGTGTTAAGTTTCCACCATTTAATTTCTGGAGGTTTCCACTTATATTGTTTAGTATTCCTCTTCTTAATCTTAGTAACTGTAACATTAGCTTTCTCCCAAACATTTACGAAGTTGCTAGTGACGATGGCGAAGTTTCCAGCAAAAAAAACAAAAAAAATTAGAGATATTATCTCTAAACGACTTCAAGTTTAGAGAAAATACATGTAGTCATCACGAATTTCTAATAACAATATTGTACCATCTCTGGTTTCTGTTTTGTATCAATAAGTCACTTTTCTATTAATAGTGTTAATTGAATGATGATGTTCGAATCCAAATGGTGCGATTCTTTGTAAGAGCCTGAGACAATTGAGGATTTTACCTGCTCCGCTTAAGCCCGGATCGGATGATTTGACGGCGGGGTTTCACGTTTCCAAAAAAAAAAAAATGATATTATAAGAGTATTTTTGTTAAATCACTATATTTTAGTGACTTCTTGATACAAAGTCAAAAAGTTGGAAGGTGCATTGATGTTATCACAATTTTTTGGTGGTGCAAAGATAATAACTAAACAAAATAAAAAAATAAAAAATTAATAATAATAATTTTCAATTAAATAATTATTCATATAATTATATATAATAAATTTATATTATTATTAAATTGAAAATCCACTAAATTTAACATTCCAAGCTTCTCATTTTTTGGTGCGTGATGACTGTTCTAGTTGTGATATTTCTAATGGATGTGTGTGGAGGTATGGCGGGGCTGTTGCTAGTGGAGCGAGGGAGTTATGACAAGTGTGCATGCGGTGAGAGAACTCAATGTGTGTGTAGTGAGGGATCTAGGCGTGCGTCTGTGTGATGACTGTAGAGGAAGCTGGGAAACGTACACGCGAGTTTATTAGGATCTCTTCAGTCATTATCTTTTGATAGTATTTTTTAATGGTCAGTAATTTCACTTATTACTTTATAATAGAAACTAATTTCCTCAGTGAATATTTTTTTGAAGAGTTTATGTTGTATGATTTCACTATCTTATAAATACTAAATCATGTTGTATATATATTTTTTGACATTATGAAAGAACCATTCGATCATAGAAGATTATTATTGTTGTTATTATTATTATTATTGTTATTAATATTATTATTATTATTATTATTATTTATATAATTAGATATTATTCATGCACCACTAAAAAATTATGATAATGTCAATGTGTAACACCCCGCTAGAGACATGATGTTACCAGTAGGAGACAAAATTGACCCATCTCCATAAGCTTTTAAATTTACCGAAAATTTGGCATGATATATCCTAAAACTGGACAAATTGGATCGCAGTCCAGCATTAAACAGAATATAAGAAAACATCAAACCAATAAAAGGACCTCAGGTCCACACAAAACTCATCAAAACCACAACCTAAAGGCTCTGTGCCCACATCATCTATCAACACTCAAGGGTTCTGTGCCCACAACATCATAAACAATTAAAACTTTAACTTATTAATACAAACCACGTGCTCAGCACGAAAACAACAGAACGTGAATCACAAATCCTATGCTTCTAAACCTTTTCCAGGACACTTGCGAGGGTGACTGCCGATTTGGTGATCCGCGTCTCAAGCATGACATCCAAAGCTGAAGTGGTTGTCTGTTAGGGTTGGTGCTCGGAGTGCCAATCCGGATCGTATTTATGTCCGACTCATGAATACGAATAATGCATTTTTCTATAATATTACTCATTTAATGGTAGCACATCTTGTCTTTTATATACATATTCGATCTAATTGTGATTAGATATCTAATTATGATTAGATTGAAACTAAATCTGATTTAGTGATACATGTATCTTAGACAAAGACCATATGATTTACAATGTAGTGCGCATTTACAACGTAATTTGTAATTGACATTGGGAAGCGTCACTATAAGTTGTATATCCTTAAATAAAGTTCATGGTCAAGATTTAGTAACACATGTCGGTTAGTAAAATCCGCTGAGACCAGTACATGTCATATATCGTGACTTGGTCCGATGATTTATCCCAATGAACCATGAGTCTTGGGAGACTCGTATAGACATGTAAGTGTTTATTTGATAAACACTGAACGACTAGCTGAAGATTTCCTAATAGATGGTACACCAACGTCAATAGAAATCTTCTCGAGTTGAGCGAGCATAGTGGTCCTTCGACTTGAGATACCACAGTGGATATATGAGTTATCCTCCACACTTTGATGGCAGTCACGCCACAGATCTATTTAGATCAGACCTCCGCCTGTTCGTTGGGTGTGGACTGATGCTCATGATATCCAGTGTGTATCAAGATAGAATCTGTCAGTCCTGTGTACATGGCATAGATATCCTACACGTGTTTGCTATCTAGTAAATCCATGGCCGTGGTATAACTTCGGAAGCAAGTTCCGAATGTTATTTAGAGATCGTAAATTTGAAAGCATACTATATTATACCATAAGGATTTGACGTTCTTATCTATATCCCATTTATAATATGGATAGCCTATGACAGATGGATTATACATATGTAATGACCTCGACTTGCATAGTTTAGCGAGATTATCCGTGGTCATCATAATCCATGAGTGGGTGAATTATGGACACATAATTGGATTTCGTGACGGATAAACCTAAACTTAGAGAGTCCCACAATATGAAGTGTACTCGTTGAGCACTTGAGCAACGCATTATGAATAATACAGATATTCATAATACTTCACAGAATTAAATGAGTTAATTCGAATAATTTAAACGGTTAAACGAAAATACATGCTTTAGGGGATTTTCGTCAATTAATAATTAATGTGTATTTGCATTTGATACAAAATTTGATTTGATACATATTAAATAATTGTCAAATGAGACTTTGACACATGTCATTAATATATGTATTTGTTATTTAATGTAAATAAAAATACATATATAATAATAATTATATTAATAAAATATTTAGATATTTAAATGTTAAATATTTGAATAATTAAATGATATACTTTTTTCATAATTATTGTCAAAAATGTTTAATTATTATTGGTTACAAATGACATGATTTTATTAAGCTTTAAGTGCATAAATTTGATTTGTCAAATTAAAGCTTATTATATTTAATTGAATTATTTTTTGGAAAATGACAATATTGCCCTTCAAAGTCGGCAATACAAGTTTTTTTAAGTAAAAAATTTTATTTCCCTTCCAAGGGAAGCCATGGCCGATTCTTCCTTCTCCAAATACACTTCCAAATTTGCTTGATAGTTCAAGGAACAAAGGTGGAGAAAATCAAAAACAAACTTAAAGAAACAAGGAGATTCAAAGGTAATCTTCAATATCCCTAAGCTTGGAAAGCATGTTTCTTGTTCTTGATCATCTAGAATTGTTCTAGGGTTTTCTAATTTCTTATAAATTGGGGTTTTTTTTTTTATTTGGAGGATGGTTTTGAAGGCTTGGTGCATGCGTGAAGTAGTATTGAAAGATATTATTGTAATATTTGGTCAATTTGATCATTTGTTCTAGAGTGTCATGACCACTCTTGTAATGCCTATAATTTTTCTTGGGTGCTTCATTGGTGGTGGCTTGGATTGGTGTTAGTATTAATATGATTAATATTGAAAAAGTTGGATTAAAGCATGAAAAATTGATTATTTTGTTACAAAATCAGATCTGGAAAAACTGGATTTATGGTGATGAAAATTATGTCATATAAATTTATTGGATATTTTTTGGGTGTTGGAACAATTACCGGAAATTATTTCGGAGTTGAAATATGCGAAAACGGTGAAAAATGGCGTTACCGGGTGACTTTTGAGCCAACCGGATGACGGCTGCCCAAACAGTGAATTAGTCACTGTTCGGGCAGCTCATGAACTTCCCAAGTACTATTGGGGCTAAACTAGGCAGCCCCCATGTGCATTGGGTAGTCGGTTCGGTCAAAAACGCGTTTTATGTCATTTTGCGGAAAAACGTTTTCGTAAAAGTTTTGTGATGTTTCTTAACTATTTATGTCGTTCTTTGATATCGAATGAATATGTTTAGGTGAAATATGAATGAATTATTCATATTGGATATTGAATAATTTATTCGGTAATTTTAAAAGTTTTAAAATTACAATTTGACCCGAACCGCGAGCTCCCGCTGCACTCGCGCCAAACCCTAACAAAAATGGTATCAGAGCAGGTCTGATCCTTCATCCGTTACATTTGTCATGCTTGAAATATGATATATAATCCAATTTTGATGTTTGCACATGCATGTAATTTAGATATTTCTTGACTTTTCGTTTCTACGCTAACGAGAAATGTATCGGAAATTTAATGGTTAAGTTAAGTTATGTTTTATAAGGTAGAATTGAACTATTTAGAAATTGATCTAGATTTAATTCTGCATTTGATATAGAGCAAAGCTTTCTTGAGGAAAATCCCCGCTTAAATAAGGCAGTAAAGTGACATGTATTGGGTGCATGTTTCTTGGTCCATTTTGTCAATACGGTTTATGGGTATCTTTCTATGGCTGCATCCGAGAAAGTGCCGAAGCAGTGAGGGAGTAGTTGATATAATTTTATACATGCCAGATGTATATTTGATACTAGACAAATTCAAGTGTAAGTGGAAATCCTGAACGTGCCAAAGCTGTCAGGACTACATCGGTAGCTTGAGGTTGTCATTGGCAAGTGAAGCCTTGATACGCCTCCGTGTGAACGTGCCAAAGCTGTCATAATGTGAAACGGTCAGGACCAAAATCAGGAGTCACAGTGAGTGTGATTGACAATGAGTTGTTTACTTAATGAATATACGTAGGCGAGATCGTGCCAAAGCTGTGAGTCGAAATATATTCATGGGTCCACTTCTCACTATGGAATTCGATTTAATTATTGAATTCTCATTTTCCGTTGGGGATTACGATATTACGTAAAGTAGTGGGAGACACTGCTGGGTTAAAAGTCCATAACTAAAGCAGTGTGTAGTTTTATGGAAATTGCTGCTTTTGTTTTCATTTATTCTATATTGTTAATAGATTTATACTTCTAATCCACTACATGCGTATTACTTGAATATGTTTTCTGACTTCACTTATGGTTGCATATTTCTAAGATAGGTTCTAGAATGTTAGTAGACTTGGATATTGTTAGATTAGTCAAAATCATCGGGAACTGTTGTTCCGATTTTCTTGAAAATCAAGATGGTTAGTGACTTAGTTACTAAGTCACAATAGGTAATCTAAATAGATATCTGTTTTAGGATATAATTGTCTAGAAAGGAGAGTTTCTTGTGAGGTAAGAATTGACGTGAATTAGTTCATGTCTCGAGATTCTTGACTGGCATTAAGAAAACCTCATTAGGTATTTGTTTATCTTATAATTACATTTCTTGGCTTTAGTGACTTTTAGAAGTCAAGTGTTCGACATAGTTTGCTAATAAATTATTTGCAATTGTTGTGAGTAATTGAAGGCAAAATTATAAGGCTTAAGAAATGAGATGCATATAGTTGTGTGTTGTAAAATCCCCGAAAATGGAAGATGTTACCGACAGAGATAGCAGTACTAACCTCATTAGCCTCTGACTTCCCCACTATATTCTTCATTACTAAACCTTCTAAATGTAAAGTTAAACACATGGACCATAGCCCAACTCAACATCATAAAATGCTTTTATTACTCATAACTGTATACTCAAATAAATTTCTCTTTACAACACTTTAACGGACGCTTAAAATGACTTATACGAATCTAAAATATACATACAACTTTACTTGACTCTGACTGGATTCTTATGCTTTGTGACTCTGAACTGGTGGACTCCAAACCTAAGTGACTGCATCAGTATCCGTCCTCCCGAGCTCGTCCTCCAAGAATACCTGTAATATCAGAAAACTGAGAGTGTGGGGTTAGATCGCTATTCGATCTAAGAGAGTGGACGAAACTGAAAAACTTTTATAAAAACATTTGGTTCTAAAACCGAAAATACATGAAATATCTTTATAAGAAAACTGGTTTATGTTTTGCAACTCTGAGCTTATTTCTAATAATCTTTTGTAAAAATGCTGTTTCTGGAAACTTTCCTTTCTAAAAACTATAACTGAAAACTCTTTCTGAAATCTGTGTCTCTGTCTGGAAAACTTGATGCATGAGGGCGTTACGTATCGCCATCCCCCCATAGGCCAAACTGTAGCCAACAGTGCAAATCTATGACTTTGGGGCGTTACGTATCACCGTCCCCAATCAACTATTACATCAACAAACCGCTATAACATCTAATTTATCATTATAATACACTTTTAACACTCTAACATCATCAAATTCCCTCATTCCTACAAAATCAACAAACTTAAATAACAAAACTAGAATCCCCCAATCACCCATTTCTTCAACACAAATCACCCCCAAACTTCATTCTTATCAAGCTATTAATTCACTACCACCATCCAACTACAAAAATACAAATCATTAAGATTTGGGTTAAGAACCCTTACCTTGATTCAACTCATTTTCTTCCTTAACAATACACCAAAGCTTTCTTGTTCATTTCTTAGATTTTAGTTTGAGTGGATTTCTTGGTTTGGCTTCAAATTGTTGACAAGAAAAATGGAAAATTTCCCTCTCTTTCCCCATTTCTTTCACGTCCAGAGCCAAAGGAAAATAAAGAAAATGTTTTTCTTTCTCTTTTCTTTTTGCTTTATTTACTTTATCTTTATTTTCCTTACCTTAAAACAATTTCTAGAAAAGTGTAGTAACTATACTTAAGTGGGCCTTGGGCTCAACTCACTAATTTAATTTATTTTGGACTTGAGCTTCTCTCTCTCTTTTTCTTTTCTAATTCTTTATTTAATGTTGGTCTTAAATAATAAAAAGAAGGAAATTGGGTTTGATTAAGATAAATATTTATTATTTCTAACTAATTTCGGAAATTACTTACTAATCCGGAAAAAATTCAAAGCGTGAACTACTCAATTGGGGTCGTTACAAATTCTCCCCCTTAAAATGATTCGTCCTCGAATCGAAATGCATAAAGGATATCAAACGTATCTTCGTCCCTGAAGAGCTGAGGATATTTCTCTTTTATGATTCCTTATGGTTCCAATGTAGCCTCCTGATATTTGTGGTGCTGTCAAATCACCTTGACTGGGGAAATCCATCGAGACCGTAGTTTCCTTATCTCTCTACCCACAACAGCTACCGATTGTTCTGAATAAGATAAGTCTTGATGGATATCAACTGACTGAGTCTCCAACACATGGGATTCATCTCGCAAGTACTTTCGTAACATAGGTATATGAAAAACTGGATGTATCTTGTCTATACTGGGTGGAATTGCCAGCTCATAAGCTCTTCATCCAACTCTACGTA